>OV170222.1:0-67500 GCA_921882275.1 Brenthis ino | reverse complement strand
GAAACGCGCACATCGATTTGACTAAGTTTTATTATAGGTATAGATAAGAATAAATATTGCGAGTGTAACTTAAGAGATAGACATATACTATTCAGAATTTTTCTGTAGGAGTTTTCAAGACCTACAATTTTTTAGTATATTGTTTTGATGTATGTAAGTCTTAAGGCTTAGCCAGCGGAAGGTTTCTAGGGAGGACTCGATAAAACCAGTTATTGTATTTTCCCGTGGCAAAGAAAGATTTTCTTTAAGTAAAAGGTATCTAGGCAGTGGTATCCCAGTGGTAACGCGCTCGCTTGAGAAACCGAGTGAAGCAAGTTCAAATCCCGGGTCTCGCACCTCTGATATTTTCATGTGCGAATCATTTCTAACAGAATTACCACTTGTCTTAAAGGAAAACCTGCATGTCTGACAGAACCTAGCAAGTTTTCGAAAGACATGTGAAGTCCACCAACCCGCACTTGGCCAGCGTGGTGGACTATGGCCTGATCCACCTCGTACTGAAGGAAGGCCCGTGCCCAGCAGTGGGACGTTAAAAAGGGCTGAATACAAAATACATACATACATACATACATACATACTACAAACAAAAGGTACTCTAAATGTTGACTCGATTAATAAGTTATCATACAGGCAAACAGTCAAACAGAC
Organism: Brenthis ino; assembly: GCA_921882275.1. Classification (NCBI taxonomy): domain Eukaryota; kingdom Metazoa; phylum Arthropoda; class Insecta; order Lepidoptera; family Nymphalidae; genus Brenthis; species Brenthis ino. Next base: position 66,852 of record OV170222.1, on the reverse strand, counting down.
ATTTTTTTAATAACTATTGTTTTGGGGTTTATGTTGTGTACATAATACGTTACAAATAAACAAAAACATCTATCCCACGGGAAAAGTACATTTTTCAGGGATAAAAAGTAACCTATTTGTTATTCTGATGTATGAACTATATTATTGTAAAGTTTCATTAAAATCCAATCAGTAGTTTTTGTGTACTAAGCTGTATAAGTTGTTATAGTTTTTTAACTATCCCACGGGAACTCTTTAATTTTCCGAGATAAAAAGTATCTAATATGTTGCCCGGGGATATAAGGTACCACCATGCAAAATTTTATTTAAATAGGTCCAATAGATCCGGAGATTAGCCCGTACAAAGAAAAAAACAGACAAACAGCTCGCTCGGGTTCGTCCATACCTACGAATATGTTGTATTATCTCTTTAACCATTTGTCCAAATTATATGCAGTAAAAGGGAAAAGTCTTTTGTTTTAAACATTTTAGACGATTAATTTGCTTATTTTGATAAGAATTCATAATTGTTGATATTATTGCCCAATAAACATGACCTACCGATTTAAATTGTTTTTTTAATATAAAAAACTACTTTTTCTGACTTAAATATAAAAGTTAGACATATGCTGTCGCTGACTTTTTTGTAGGCATTATTAAGCTCTACAACTTTTCCCTAGAACACAATCATATATCTCTCATCGTTAAGGCAGCGTTCGTAAGAAACGTTTTCGTTCGACCGTTTTTTCTCCGACTTACTTTGCGAATCCGACTACCACGCAAAAGCCTTTTCATTTTTCGAGTTAATATATAGCCTATGACACTCAGAAAGAACGTGGCTTTCTATTGGTAAAAGAATTTTGAAAATCGGTTCAGTAGATCCAGAGATTACCCCCTACAACGTCACAAACTCACAAACTCACAAACTCACAAGATCACAAACTTTACCTCTTTATAATATTAGTATAGATAATAATTTAATTTAAAATAATTTATTCATAACATTTATGAATTATTTTCTATAATTTTAATTATTTGGTACATAACGTAACGCCTCTTCAGAACCGGTACATTAGCCAATTCCAGCCCAACGAATGTTCCAAAAGCATTATTTGCAAATTCCATTTTTTTAGTGTTTTCTTCGGCATACGTTTGGGTACTGCTTTCAGTAAATTCAATTGTTTTTAATGTATCACGGGCTTCGTAATCCTTGTATTGGTCTAAATTTTGAGAGTTTGGCTCAAATATATTATACGAGTCTTCATCAACTCGGTATTCTGTAATATATAAAAACACAAATTTGTAATTAGTAAGAACCTAGACTTTAAAAAAATAGTTTATATAATATATGTACATTTATTTTTTATTTTTTTTTTTTATTTTTTTTTTTTCTGTTCTAATACCTCTGACATAATCAGAGACTTTGTTTACATATCATCTTTATTGACTTGTATTTTGTGCCAGGATATAAATGTATTTCTTTACATTTTATATTACTTAAAAAATATTATACTTAACTTTTCTTTAATCATATCAACTTACAACTAATAGCTCTTATGAACTAATAACTCTTATCGACTATTACTTATAATTCTCAAAATGTTTTTTTTTTTTTTAATAATAAAACTAATCAATCAACTAAACTAAACATTTTGTATTCTATTTATTTTGATTTACTGTTATTTTTACTAATTTTTTACAATATTCCAAAAACTTATCTCTAATTGTATTGTCCTGTAATATTTTATTCAAGTTTTCCTCCTTTACATCATAAATTATTTCTAACTCCAAATTTAGTCTCTCTCTCAGGTACTTGGGGCAGCTTGTTATTATGTGTAAAGAAGTTTGGTCCACATCCGGGTCGCAGTCGCACGACGGGCTGTCCTTGCACTTGAATCTATTCAAGTAAAAGGAGAACCCGCCGTGTCCGGTCATCAATTGGGTTATCAACGGGTCCGTTTTTATTTCTTTTAATATTGGGTAGGCGGTTATTGCATCCGGGAAAAATACTTTGGTGGTGGCCGCTGTTTCACCACTTTTATACCTCTGGTTCCATTCGTTAAGCGACTCCAATCGGATTTGTCGCTTGACGAATGAGACTGGGCATTTGCTATAATTAGATTTAGTTTTGAGGTTCGTTGCCGCTTTTGCCATAATATCGGCGCGCTCATTTCCTTCTATCCCTGCGTGGGCCTTAATCCAAAAAAGACGGAGCCGTCCTCCTCCCTCCGTTATTCTCTTGATATTTGTCCTTGTTTCTACGGCCAGAGGATGTAGGGATGTGGTGTTTTTTACAGTTTCTAAGGCCGATAGGGAATCGCAGTACACATTAGTTTCTTCGGCGCCTCTCTTTATTGCCTGTTCAGTGGCTTCCTCTAGCGCTAGAAGTTCTGCCTGGTAGACGGTGCAGTACTGATCCAATTTAAGTTTTCGGGTACTTATTTCCGTGCCATTTTCCCACAGAGACAATGCCGCGCCTACTTTCCCCTCCAACTTACTGCCATCTGTATAGATATTTAGGCCTGTGGTGTTGTATTGGTTCAGTTCTGCCTCGTCCCCCAGGCATGTGAACTGTAATTCTTCATATTCCGCCGGGTGATTACAGCTTCCGAAGGGCATCTGCGTCTCGATTTCCCTATCGCCTACTATTCTCGTGGAATAACCTCTCTTTATAATATAAAGCGAGGCTGCTTCCCTGACTCTTATGTCGAGAGGAAGCAGGCCCGCGAGCAGAAGGGCTGAATTTAGGGATACTGTTCTGTATGCCTTGACAATCTTTTGAGCGAAGCCTCTCTGCACAACATCCAGACGCTTCCTTATTCCCAATTTTTCTGTTGCCGATGCCCAAGCACTCGCGGCATAAAGTATTGTCGGCTCGACCACGGCTGAGTAAATAGTGCGAATTATCTCGGGCTGCAGACCCCACTGGAGTTTGGCAGCACGAGACAATTGTTTATAAAGATTTAAAGCTTTCCGGCAGATATAACTGACGTGGGAGCTAAAGGTCAGTTTTGCATCGATAATCAGTCCTAGAATCTTCATTTCATCGGACATGCCAATGTCGATCCCCCCCATGTTCAGGCGTGGTGTGTCATATTTTAGTTTACGGGTAATTGTTATTGCGGTAGTTTTATGCGCTGCGAATTTTAATTTATTTATGACACCCCACTCTTGAACATGTTGGAGTGCGGCATTGGCTCGTTCTTCTATTTCTAGGGCTGTCTGTCCGTCGAACGCCAGTACGACGTCGTCCGCGAACGCTTGGCAGTAGTGACCCTTCTTTTCCAGTTCATGCAATAGTGGGTCAAGCAAAAGATTCCACAATAAGGGGCCACCTATGGAGCCTTGTACACATCCCTTAGTGGTTCCCCTATCATATTCTTCACCGGCGTATTTAACTTTCACCTTCCTATCTTCCAAATAACTATCCACTACTCTTCGCAGGTTAATGGGACATCTTTCCTCAGCCAATCGGACTCTTATGGCCGGCCACCATGCGCTGTCGAAGGCTCCCTCTATATCTAGTGAAACTAAAGTTATTATGCGTTTCTGTTTTATTTTAGCATGTATATGCTGCATAAGAGTATAGAGGGAGTCTTCGGTGCTCTTCTGGGGCATGAATCCATATTGGCGAGTACTAATCCTTGGCACGAGATGGTATTTTAATCTGGCAACTATCATTTTTTCGTAAATTTTCCCTAGCACAGGTAGTAGACCGATCGGTCGATATGATTTCGGTTCGGTGTAATTGGTCTTTCCCGGTTTCCTGAGAATAACTACCGTGGCTTCTTTCCATGGTTTTGGAAAATGACTATGTTTCAGGCATTTATTTGTTATTGCTAGGAAGAGTTCTGGGTCATTTTCAATTGCTTGTTTACAAATGTCGGCCGTTAAGCCGTCACCTCCGGGGGCCTTTTTCGCGTTAAATGTATTTACAGCCATCGAGAGCTCCGCTTGTGTGAACGGTGGATCCCAGGTATCACTTTGGTGTCCATCGTTTATTGTTGCTGCCATTTCTCTAATATCACTGTGATCTGCATTATCATTTGAAATAAGGTCTTCTGGATAGAAAGTTTCGGCCAACAACTTGATAGAACCCTTCGCGTCCAAAAGCTTTCCTTCATGTTGCAATGGGAGATCTTCTTCTCGTTTAGTAACTCTGCCGATCACTCTGTATATTCCTTGCCACACTCCTTCCTTATCCTGCTTCCCACAAAATTCCTTCCAGCTCCCGACTTCGGCCGCTTTTGCTGCTGTTTCATATTTTTCTTTCTGTTTCAGGTACTCATCGACTACTTTCGCTCTACGAATTGGTGCTGCACAGCGGATCCTGTTCTTCAGTGTGGAGGTCTTCCGTTTCATCTCTTCGAGCTCGTCGGACCACCACGGGATGGCAAGTTTCTCAGTATTTTTCTTTTTAGGTATTGAATGATTGCATGCTTGTTCTATTGATTTTGTGTATTTTTCTACTATTGACTCTATTTCACCTTTACTGTTAATGTTATTTATTTCAGCTATTGTTAATTTTTGTTCCATGTTAAATTGGTTCAGTTTCTCATGAAACTGAGGCCAATTTGCCTTGCGAGTGTTGTATTTTCTAGTGGTTCTTATAATGTTATTAGTCGTTGATTTTTTCCCTTCTATCTTAAATACAATCCCGTTATGGTCCGAGCCCGTGAGGTTTTCATCTACTCTCCATTCTTGTATCCTGTTAATCATGTTCGAAGTACAGGCCGTTACATCGACATGGCTGCTATATCTTATCCCTCCTCTTATTGTGTCGAAAGTTGGAGTGTTCCCAACATTCAGCACATGGAGCCCCATATCGTCGAGAGCTGAAACCATTTCAGCGCCCCTATTGTCATCAGTTATACTTCCCCACCAGCTACTCTTTGCGTTAGCGTCCCCACCTATGACCATTTTATTATGACCCATTTCTTTGACTACTTTTTCTATATGCTCTAGGTATGGCTCTATGGGTAAATTCGGCTCGAAGTAATAGGACACCAGGGTAATTGTTGTGTCACCATCTCGAATTCCCACAACTACCACATTGTCTGTAGTAAATTGCGGGTACTGCGTAACCTTAATATTCGAGTCGAAGACCACTATAGCGGCCTTGACTGTGCCTTCTCCCTGGTGAATACTCTGATATATCCTTGTACCCCGGTAGCTCCTCATACCTCGAGCGTTTCCCACATACGGCTCCTGAAGCAATGCGATAGAAATTCCTTGTTTGCGGGATTCGGTCAGCAACTCTATCGTAGCGAGTTTCTTTCTCTGGAGATTTGCTTGCACTATTGTATACCCCGGGACAACCTTAGCAATACGCTATGGAAGACCTGGCTAAGGCCTCCCATTTTCTACGCACCGGACACTCGGAACTGAATGCGTTATGGTCTACACTGTGATTTTTTGCTTTTTCGCAATTTGTACATTTGGGCGTCAATTTGATTGAGAGATCTGGGCAATCAGTTTTAAGGTGCGGTCCAGCACAGTGGCTGCATACATCGGCTTCTTCGGTACAGAATTTCCGGCCATGTCCATACCCTAGGCAGCGCGAGCACTGTATCAGGGGGGACTGGTCGGCCACTCTTATCCTCCATATGTCCACGTGTACAACACCCGCTTCGGTCATTCTCTGCCAAATTATGGGTGAGACCCTGAGTACTACATGAGCAGTTAAGGGGTTCCTCGCTCTTCTCCTGAACCGTATCTCCATGCGATCTTCTTCTTGCTTTATGTCTCCCAGGAGATGGCGATTTTGCGCTCTAATGGCTTTAACGAGGTCATCGTCCGAATAGGACTGCATGACTCCGTATAAGACCACTAGAGGATCCTTATTTTTGATGTCCTCTACGTTCAATTGGTTGCTACCCTTTTTAATTCTTTCCGCTACTTTTTTGATTTCTTCCTTGCTCCTACATCCAATTATCACCTTCCTGTCCTTTGCTTTCCGAATCTTGTCAACTGTTATCCAGTCTTCTTCGTCTTTAACAGCATCTTTAAATTTCTGGATAACTTCATCGCCAGTGTCCGTTTCGTTCGTAGAGGTGACAATCACCGAGTGGAGCGTTGTCGTTTGCGGGGGATTCTTGGCTGTCCGACCCGCTGCCACACTCGCGTACGTAGTGCCTTCAAGCACTTTCTGGTGGTTATCAATCTTGTCACTTAACATTTCAATTCTAGTAAAGCTGTTTCTTAAAAGTTCGCTATGTTCCTTCAATTCTCTACGAAGATCTTCCCCAGTTTGTTCTATTCTTTGCGATTTTGGTTCTTGTATTTTGTTACTTGTTTCGTCGGTCTTTCTAGTCTTAAGCTCTTTCATTTCTCCTCTCAGGCTCAAAATTTCCTGTTGTGTTCTTTCCAATGTGGTGGTCTGTGTTTTAATATATTCTAATAATTCGTTAAGTTTGTGTTCGTTCGATTCTGGTTTTCGCATATCTATTTCCAAATTGTAGTCTACTGCTTCTCCTGTATTGATCTTAATGCTCTGCAGCACCATGTTATATAGACCTTTAGTACTTTTTTGTATTTCCTCCTTTATTGTGCGTTTTATATTTCCAGATTGATTTAGGTTAGTACGAATGTTGTCCACATGGTATTTAGTTTCAGCTAGAATTTTTTCTATGATCTTTGTTTGTTCCATTGGATTATTTAAAGTTTCCTGAGACTTTGAGGTCTTCTCTCTATCCGCTGATGCCACTTCTGTTAACCCTGAGTTCGATTGCGAAGAGTGCGCTTTTGTCAACTTCTTCTTTGCTGGTGCGGCGCGACTCTGTGTAGTCATAAATTTGAGTCGAATTGGTTGAGGCTTTGTTCCTGTCTCAGCAGGCACCTCCGTCGTAAATCCAGTGATGTCTATCGGATCGGCCGTTTCTATGTTGCTATTTAAAGCGATCACATAGGCTTCCGTCGGTGGGGTTGAAGGTTTCGCTTCATAAGTCACGTTTAGCTCGGCGGTCACTTCCCTGTTCGAGTCGGGGCTTGTGCTTTGAGCCCTCTTGGGGGCTTTTGTGGGTGTCCTAATTACAAACATGTTGCTTACGCAGTAGGATTCTAAAATAAAATTCCGAATACTTAGATTCTAAAAGGAGTTAGGTAAAAGTTTTTACGTGTGAAAATTCTGTAGGTTTTATGATTTTAATCTGCTTGTCTATTCCCGCAAACACCGATTGTAAAAGAAAATTCCGCAAAAAACCCTTCAAAAGCAAAATAAAATGAATTTAAATCCCCAAGGTCACTAAAATCTATATAGTAAATGAAAAAAGGGAGGGGTGGGGGGGCCTTTTTTTCGATTTCCCGGTGTAAATCGGGGAAATAAACTATGGGGAGGTATATTATACGTAATTACAATGTATTTAAAACAATTTTAGACGAAATTTAGACAAAAATATTTTTTTTTTTTTTTTTTTTTTTTTAACGTAATTATAATATATAAATGAAATTTTTTAATTGAATTCTTAATTATACTTAGACTATAGAAATAAGAAGATATACAACTAAAACTACTTAATTTAGTAACAACAATGCAATTATAAGCGAATTGAGAGACATTTCTAAAAATTTTATATATGCAATGGGTTAGGTTAGGTTAGGTTAGGTTAGGTTAGGTTAGGTTAGGTTAGGTTAGGTTAGGTTAGGTTAGGTTAGGTTAGGTTAGGTTAGGTTAGGTTGTCCTGACGTTCAGGTTGACGCAGATGCTTACCGGGCACGGGTGCTTTGGTAAGTATCTGTGTCAAGTTGCGCGTCGGGAACCATTGCCCGTATGCCACGAGTGTGGTGCGTCCGAGGACACCTCGCACCACACCCTCGCGGTATGCGCCGCTTGGGCTCCCCAGCGCCATGTCCTGATGGCGGTAGTGGGTGGAGACCTGTCGTTGCGAAGCGTGGTGGGGGCCATGCTACGCGACGAGAGGTCCTGGTCGGCGATGGTCTCCTTCAGCGAGGCCGTCATCTCACTGAAGGAGACGGCGGAGAGGGAACGCGAGGCTAACGCCTTAGCAGACCCTCTTCGTCGCCGTCGGCTGGGGGGGAGGAGGCGCCGGTATGCGCATCTTCTCCCGCCACCCTAGAGGAGCTACTGCGGGGGGGTCTCTCGTTGACTCCCCTGCACGTCATCGGGGCGGTCGGGATGCCCTGCGAACCGAGGGCATCCTGATTTAGGCGAGGCAGGCCCGCGGGGTACGGGCCGTCCGCAGGGGTGTTGCAGTGAATGCGCAAGCGATCCTGCACACCCCATTGCACTGCGGCGACGGGTTCCGCTGTGGGTTTTAGTGAGTAGGAGTCTCACAGTACCCTACCCATTGACGGCCGGTAGGGTCCCCATGATGGGTTTCCCCAGCGAAAACAAAAAAAAAAAAAAAAAAAGGTTAGGTTAGGTTAGGTTAGGTTAGGTTAGGTTAGGTTAGGTTAGGTTAGGTTAGGTTAGGTTAGGTTGGTTTATGCTTACCGGTTCTGATTGATGCTCACGTGACTTGATTTTTGGCTTGTTTTTCTGGATTTTGGATTCTTTCTTGTGTTTTGGATTTTGTTGTAAAGTTGTTTGTTTTTGTGCTTGTTTTGGGGTGTTTGCGTGTCTGAGACATGGACTCGGACACGTCCGAGGGTGCGGACACCGATACGTCAGTGGGGCGTAAGCGGACCCACCCTTTACCGCCTTTGACGGTATCCTCCGGATCGGACACCGAGACGGAGATGACCGTTGGCGCTAGGGTGGTGAAAGCGCGTAGGGAGACGTCCCAGAGGGGCGCGAAGAGTGCAGGGGGTTCGGGCGTTGCTCGCGCGCGCCGTGAACTCAAAGAATTAGAGGAGGAGGACCGCGAACTCGAGTTCAATAGACGTTTGAGTCAGCGGACCTATAGGAAGGCAGGCAAATCGGTGCCTAGCGACTCTGAGGCGTCGGCGGCTGAAGCCCCAGCCCAGAGAGACCCGGCCGAGCAGACGGCCGATGAGCTGAGGGAGCTCGCCAGTAAGAGCGTGGCGGCAGTAATGGAAGTGGCCCAGAAGTCGGCCAACCTGAAGGGCACGATGGTGAAAATGTTGAAGGAGTCTGCCGCCACGCTGCAAAAGGTGGTAGACGCGCTGGCGGGTCGTACGGTGGCGGACGAGGTCCAAAACCTAAAAAAGGATAATGCGCGCCTTCGTCGCGAGACGGAGGGATTGAAGGCCGAGCTGAAAGCTCACCGCCGCGAGTTTTGCGAGCTGCGAAAAGAGCTTTCGGCGACCAAAGCCGGTCCCTCGGACACCTTTGCGGGGGACTGGCTAGAGGAGATTAGGGCATCAATCGTCTCCTCGGTGGGGACGCTAATCGACGCTAGATTTGCCGGGATAGAAGATCGTCTTCTCCCGGTGAAGAATGTGCGCCCCCCGCTTGCGGCGGACAGGCGTCGCGAGGCGGCTGAACCAATGGCTCCCCCGAGCCCTGCCCCGAGGACTTCACCCCCGAGGCAAGTGCCAGCGCCGGCTGCGGCTGTGGCCGACGGGGGCTCTGCAGTTCAGGGCAAAGGCAAGGGGAAAGGGAAGGGCAAGGGGAAGGCTGCGGCTTCTGCGCGCCCACTTCCGCCTGCACCTGCGGTTGCTGCACCAGCGCCTCTTCAGCCGGTGGCCGGGCCGAGTCACCCCGCTGCCCCGCAGGAGGACACTTGGGCCACCGTGGTGAAGAAGGGAAGGGGCAAGGCGAAGAAAGCGGCTCCTCCTGCTTCAGCCTCTGCACCCGCAGCGCCGAAGGCTCCGAAGGCCCCTCAGGCTTCACAGAAGCCCAAAATCCCGGCACAGCCGCGCACCGCCGCGGTTATAATTACGGTCCCTCAGGAGGCAATCGCGAAGGGCGTCTCCTACGCGAAGGTCTTGGAGAGGGCCCAGCTGAGTGTGGACCTGAGGGAACTCGGTATCGCGGGGGGGCTGTCCGTGAGGGTGGCGGCAACAGGGGCCCGGCTCCTTGAGCTCCCTTCCTCCGTTGCGCCAGAAGTGGCAGATAGGCTGGCGGACAAACTCCGCCAGGTCCTGGACGGGCTAGCGACCGTTTCGCGCCCTGCCAAGATGGCTGATCTCCGGGTTGATGGCCTGGACGATTCGGCCACAAAGGAGAAGGTGGCTGCGGCGGTCGCAAGGGCGGCCAACTGCCCCGTGGCCAACGTGAAGGTCGGGGAGATCCGCACGGGAAGGGGCGGCGTGGGCTCGGTCGTGGTGCGATGCCCCGCCACGGCGGCCAAGGTCGTGGTCGACGCTGGCCGGCTCCTCGTGGGCTGGAGCTCGGCCAAGGTGGAAGTCCTGGAGCAGCGCCCATTGCGCTGCTTCAGGTGCATGGGCATCGGCCACACCTGGCCAGTGTGCCCGTCCAAGGTTGAAAGGGGCCGCCTGTGCTACCGCTGCGGCGGCGAGGGGCACCAGTCCGCGGACTGCAGCGCAAAAACTGTGCGCTGCGCAGTGTGCGCGGACGCAGGGCGCCCCTCGGGGCACATAATGGGTGGGGGCGATTGCCACCCACCCGTTACGAAGGGGAAGACGGCCCAACGGACCAGGGCCGCCCCCGGTGTGAGTAGCCGCCAGGCTGGGGAGGAAGCGCATATGTCCTCATAATGGTCGGACACCAGCGCTTCCTCCAGGGGAATTTGAACCACTCGGCCGGAGCGCAGGACCTTTTCCTGCAGTCCATGGCCGAGTGGGAGATAGACTTGGCGGCGGTCTGCGAGCCCTATTTTGTCCCTCACCAGCCGAACTGGGTGGGGGACCTAGAGGGCTCCGTGGCCATAGTGTCTGGGAGCAGCACCGGCCCCCGTCTCTCGGCAATCGAGAGGGGCCAAGGACTCGTCGTGGCAGGGTGGGGAGAGTACGCCATCGTTGCGGTGTACTTCTCCCCCAACCGCAGCCTGGCGGAGTTCGAGGTATTCCTTGACTCCGTCCGCGCTGCGGTCTGCAGGCAGTCGCCGAGGCCCACTATCGTCCTCGGCGACTTCAATGCCAAGTCCTTGGCCTGGGGGAACCCCACGTCGGACGCTCGAGGGCGAGCGGTTCAGACGTGGGCCCTACTCTCCGGTCTGTCCCTACTCAATGTGGGGACGGCGTTCACGTGCGTGCGGCAGCAGGGGGGGTCCGTGGTGGACCTAACGTTCGCCACCCCCGCCGTCGCACGCAACGTGATCAACTGGAGAGTAGAGGAGGAGGTGGAGACCCTATCGGACCACAACTACGTCCGATTTGAGGTCTCCACCCGTCCGGTGCCGATGGACCGCCCAAGGGGGCCCTCTCGAGCGTTCCCGAGGTGGGCCCTGGGCCGGCTTGACACAGAGCTGGCCAGGGAGGCGGCCATCGTCGAAGCTTGGAGCTCCCAGGGGAGTGTGGTGGGCGCCAGTTCCGATGTGGAGGAACTGGCTGGCCGCATTCGCGACGCCCTTACGAGGGTGTGCGATGCGGCCATGCCGCGTGTTAGGCGGATGGACCGGCGTCGCCGGTGTGTCTATTGGTGGTCGCCCGAGATCGCACAACTTCGGGCGACCTGCAATAGACACAGGAGGAGGTACGTGAGGTGTCGCAGGAGGAATGGCCTGGACCCAGTCTTGGAGAGCGAGCTGCGGGTGGCCTATAGGTCCGCAAAAAAGGCCCTGCAGCTCGCTATCAGCCAGGCCAAGGCGGCGGCCCGCCAGGAATTGCTGGCGGGTCTGGATCGGGATCCGTGGGGGCGCCCGTACATCAGCGCGCGGAACAAGCTCCGTGCGCATGGCGCCCCGGTCACGGAGACCACGCCGCCCGACGTCCTCCTGCGACTGGTGGGAGGGCTGTTCCCGGAGTCCTCCGGGCACGTCCCCCCGGTGATGTGTCCTCCCTCGCGCCATGAGGGAGTCGACGAGTTCCCCCCAATCACCGAGGGGGAGATGGAATTGGCCCGCGACAAATTGCGGGCCAAGAGGACGGCTCCGGGAACGGATGGTATTCCGGGGCGAGTTCTGTGCATCGCCCTGGAATACCTGGGAGGGGATCTTCGGGACCTCTTCAACGCATGTCTTCGCGTTGGGCAGTTCCCGAAGATCTGGAAGGAGGGGTTATTGTGCCTGTTGCCCAAGGAGGGTCGTCCTCTGGACTCCCCTTCGGCATACAGGCCAATCGTGATGCTGAGTGAGATGGGCAAACTCTTCGAGAGAATTCTCGTTGCCCGTCTTACTCAGCATCTCGAGGAGGTGGGGCCGGGCCTTTCAGAGGCTCAGTTCGGGTTCAGGGCGGGTCGGTCGACCGTGGACGCCCTGAACGCCTTGAAGGTTCGGTCCTTGGCCGCGGTGGAGGAGGGAGACGTGCTTCTAGCCGTCTCATTGGATGTGGCCAACGCCTTCAACACCCTGCCGTTTGAGACGCTACGAGAGGCACTTCGGTACCATGAGGTGCCTCTCTATCTCCGGCGGGTGTTGGACGCGTACCTCCGCGACAGGCAGGTCGTGTGGACGGGGGCAAATGGGGTGGTCGGTCGGCGACGTGTCGACTGCGGGGTTCCACAAGGGGCCGTTTTGGGCCCGGTACTGTGGAACCTCGGGTATGACTGGCTCCTGCGTTGTCCGCTTCTCCCCGGGCTCGGTGTCATCGCTTATGCCGATGACACTCTCGTCACAGCCCGGGGGCGCTCTTACGAGGAAGCGGCACGCTTGGCCACAGTCGGCACCAATCTTGTCGTCGACCGGATAGGGATGCTGGGCCTGAGGGTCTCCGTCTCCAAAACGGAGGCCCTCCTCTTTCATGGCCCACGCAGGGGTGCCCCCCGCAACGCCTGTCTGCGGGTCCAGGGTAGGATGGTGGAGGTACGGGCCCAGATGAAATATCTGGGCCTGACCCTGGACGGACGCTGGACGTTCCGTGTCCATTTCGCCCAGCTCACCCCGAGACTGATCGGCGCCGCCTCGGCCCTCGGCAGACTTCTGCCGAATGTCGGGGGCCCTGGATCTCACTGCCGGCGGCTCTATGCCGGCATCGTGAGGTCCATGGCACTGTACGGTGCCCCCGTGTGGATTGACGCCCTCTCCGCGCCGAACAGGGCCCAACTGCGCAAGGCGCAACGGGTCCTGGCGGTGAGGGCGGTGCGGGGATACCGTACGGTGTCATTCACGGCGGCGACGCTTCTGGCGGGCGATCCGCCCTGGGAACTCCAGGCGGAGGTGCTCGCCGAAGTGTACCAGTTTCGGGCGAGTGAGCGGGCTCGAGGGGAACGTCCAGCGCGGGAGGGAGTCGCTCGGATCAGGCGCCTAGCTGACGAGGCACTGATCCGGCGCTGGTGGGAAGACCTGGGGACTCCAGCGGCTGGCTCGGCGACGGTGGGGGCGGTTCGTCCGTTCCTGTCTCGCTGGGTCAGGCGGCCACACGGCGTCCTGACGTTCAGGTTGACGCAGATGCTTACCGGGCACGGGTGCTTTGGTAAGTATCTGTGTCAAGTTGCGCGTCGGGAACCGTTGCCCGTATGCCACGAGTGTGGTGCGTCCGAGGACACCTCGCACCACACCCTCGCGGTATGCGCCGCTTGGGCTCCCCAGCGCCATGCCCTGATGGCGGTAGTGGGTGGAGACCTGTCGTTGCGAAGCGTGGTGGGGGCCATGCTACGCGACGAGAGGTCCTGGTCGGCGATGGTCTCCTTCAGCGAGGCCGTCATCTCACTGAAGGAGACGGCGGAGAGGGAACGCGAGGCTAACGCCTTAGCAGACCCTCTTCGTCGCCGTCGGCTGGGGGAGAGGAGGCGCCGGTACGCGCATCTTCTCCCGCCACCCTAGAGGAGCTACTGCGGGGGGGTCTCTCGTTGACTCCCCTGCACGTCATCGGGGCGGTCGGGATGCCCTGCGAACCGAGGGCATCCTGATTTAGGCGAGGCAGGCCCGCGGGGTACGGGCCGTCCGCAGGGGTGTTGCAGTGAATGCGCAAGCGATCCTGCACACCCCATTGCACTGCGGCGACGGGTTCCGCTGTGGGTTTTAGTGAGTAGGAGTCTCACAGTACCCTACCCATTGACGGCCGGTAGGGTCCCCATGATGGGTTTCCCCAGCGATAACAAAAAAAAAAAAAAAAAAAAGGTTAGGTTAGGTTAGGTTAGGTTAGGTTCTCAGGGCAGTTGCTGGACTGCTACTGGGCGCGTCCCCCGGGTGGCGGATAGGGGAATGCCACCACATTGGTGGTACCGGTCTTGACCGGCGCGGACCAAAACCAGCAGGCATGGGCGTGCCTTTAGGGGTTTGTTAACCCCACGGCCTAAGGGAGCACACCCTGACAGAAAAGCGCGAGGTGGGGCGGGTCCGGCGGGTGCTTAATTGCGCAGCCGGACAAGCACTCATGTGCACCCCCCCCTCAACTCGTAATCCCGGTTCCTGGTGTCGTTGATCATGTCTAGCGGCCGGGACTGGGACCGAGGGCCCTGGCTTAATCGCCTGGGCTGCGAGGAAGAAAACCTCTCTAAAAAAAATTACCCTAATCCCAAGCGGCGGAGCAGCGTGAGGGGATGCGTGGCCGATGGGTTGTTCGGTCACGACTGCTTCCCCCACTTGAGTACCGGCCAACACTCGAGTGGGTTACAGTTGGGCTTATCCGGGTGCAGGGGGCACCACTCGGATGGACGGTTTATTTCCCCCATAATCGTGGGAACAAAATGGAATCTTTTATAAACCAAAACCCAAACACTGATGACGTGGAGCCTGTGATGGGCGGAGTAAGTGAGGTTGGGCCTGTAATAGGCGGAGTTGAGGCGGGGCCCGCGAAGGGCGGAGATGAGATGTTGCCCGTGAAGGGCGGAGTAATAAAGAGGCCTGTGAGAGGCAGAGTCGGTGTCGAGCCAGAAACTGGAGGACCCAGTAGGACGAGGCTCGCGAAGGGAGTAGGCAGCGTGCCTTCTAAGGTTCCTGCAACCCAAACGTGTCGGAGTCAGTCGGTCTCACCAGAGGAGGACAAGGAGAAGTTACCAACCAGTCGCTTGAGAGGTCGGCCACCCACAACAGGCCAATATGTGGGACTGGCGGAAGCCCAGAGAGCCCTCAACGAAGCAAAGAGGGAGGAGCTTAGACTAAGAGCCCAGAAGGAGGTGGCTGATAAGGCGGCGGCCTTAAGAATCAGAGCTCAGAGAGCCAGCCCGCGCCCACTCACGCCAGGTGGATCCAAAGCGGTAGCGGAAGAGGAGACGGACACAGCAATGGAGCTCCAGGGGAAAATCACGAGTAGCCTGGAAGTGATTGAAATGGTTGCCGCCAAATCTGGCAACCTGAAGGGTGGGTTTGTGAAGGCTCTCAAAGACGCGGCGCGTACTATTGCTAGTGCCGTGGAGTCTCTAGCAGAGCGCACAGCAACCGAGGAGGTGGCACAGCTTCGGGAAAACAATAAGAAGCTACAGATGGAGATAACTGGGCTTAGGAAGGACGTGGCAGAAATGAGGCTGGAGATAGAAAGGTCTCGAACAGCACCACCGCCGCAACCACCTTCTGTGATTCCAGCGCAGAGTACGGAGGAGCTGGCACAAGCCATAATGCTCCAGGTCGGGACAATGCTAAATGCACGTCTGGAGGCTTTCCAGGATCGGCTCCTGCTAGAGCAGCGCGAACGTCCCTCGCACGCGGCCGATAAGGCACAATCCAAAAGGGCACCCAACATGGAGACTGCGACCGCCACCACCACCTTGGTAGCGCGAGCGAACCCTGCAGTGGAAAAAGGAAAGGCGAAGAAGCCCAAAGGGAAAAAGAAGAAGAAGGCAAGCGCACCCCTGCAGGCCGCACCAGAGGGTCCGCGTCCCTTGCCACCTGCTCCCACCAATATGTCGGAGGAGTGGAGCGTAGTGGTATCGAAGAGCTCCAAGAAGAAGGAAAGGGCCAAGAAAAAGTTGGCGGAGCCAAGAGCACAAAAGCCCAAGCCACCCAAACTGCGCCCACCAAGATCTGCGGCGGTGGTTATAAAGCTACAGCCAGGAGCAACGGAGCGCCTAACCTATGGCGAGGTATTTGCTCGGGTGAAGCGCGAAGTGCGCCTGGAGGATCTAGGAATCGCAGACCTCCGTTTCAAGGTGGCGACCACAGGGGCCAGAATGCTGGAAGTGCCCGGCAAGAACAGTGCCGACAAGGCGGACGCTCTTGCACAGAAACTCAGGGGGGTACTGTGCGAAGACGACGTGGTAGTCTCTAGGCCGACCAAATGCGCGGAGATACGTGTCATCGGCCTGGATGACTCCGTCACGCCAGACGAACTGGCAGAAGCTGTGGGTAAAGTCGGTGGCTGCTCGCCCGCAACAGTGAAGGTAGGAGGGATCCGCCGCGACCATACCGGGTTGGGGTCGGCGTGGGTTCGTTGCCCCGTAGCGGCTGCTAAAAAGGTGGTAGATGGTGGCCGTCTCCTAGTGGGGCTGGTATCCGCGCAGATAAAACTGCTGCAGCCCCGGTCCCTGAGATGCTTCCGGTGCCACGAGGAAGGCCATGTTGCGGCACAGTGCACGGGACTAATAGACCGCAGTGGCCAGTGCTACAAGTGCGGACAGCCTGGCCACATACGCATCCAATGTGACAATGCACCACACTGTGCAGTATGCGAGGCGGCAAAGAGGCCAGCCGATCACATAGTGGGAAGTGTAGCCTGCACGCGGGGCACAAAGCCTGGCAGAAATAAAGGCAGAAGAGCAGCATCTGGGCCATCAGCTCAAAAGCAGCAGTCCCGTAATAGGGACGAGGTGGACGCGAACATTGAGATCCAGTGATGGCTTTTACGGTCCTACAAGGGAATGTGAACCACTGTGCCAGGGCCCAGGACCTGTTTGTCCAAAGCTTGGTGCAGTGGTCCGTGCAGGTCGCCGTTGTTGCGGAGCCATATTCAGTTCCTCCGCGAGATAACTGGGTAGGGGATGAGGACGGACAGGTCGCGATCGTGACTCAGGTCGCCGCGGGCGCCCCACCTTTTACGCGTGTTACAAAGGGTTCGGGATGTGTCGCGGCACTGCTGGGGCAGATCGTCGTAGTCGGAGTTTATTTTTCTCCTAATAAAACTCTGGCTGAGTTTGAAGAGTTCCTGGACAGGCTGGGGGATTTAATTACCAGATTCCAGCCTGCCGAAGTCCTTCTCGCGGGGGACTTGAACTCTAAGTCCAGCCTGTGGGGCTCGGCAACGGAGGACGCGCGGGGGAGGGCCCTTGCGGAGTGGGTAGTTGCCACCAACCTGACGGTCCTTAACCGGGGAACGGCGAACACGTGCGTGCGACGGCAGGGCGGCTCAATCGTGGACGTAACGTTCGCGAGCCCAACCTTAGCGCGCCGTGTCCAGGGATGGCGAGTGCTGGAGGACGTGGAGACTCTCTCGGACCATCTATACATCCGATTGGAGGTCTCCACCCATCCGGCGGTGCCGCCAGGCCCCAGGCGAACCTCGGGAGAGGATAGTCCGAGGTGGCAGCTAAAGCGCCTCAAGGCAGAGGTGCTGAAGGAGGCCGTGGAAGTAGCTGCGTGGCTGCCCCATAACACTGGGGGAATCGAGGACTCGGTGGAGAGGCTGACAGAGCTGATGACACGGGCCTGTGACGTGTCTATGCCTCGCTCAAGGCGCTGCCCATCTAGGCGCCAGGTGTACTGGTGGTCGGCGGCGATTGTGCGATTGCGCGAGGAGTGTGTGGCCGTCAGACGCCGGTACATCCGCTGTCGCAGGAGGCGATTTAGGAGCCGCAACGCAGGAGACAGAGAAAGGCACATGGCTGAGGAAGACCGATTATACGCCGAGTATGTGGCCGCAAAAACCAGCTTGCAGGTGGCAATAACTGAGTCGCAGACCACGGCCAGGGAGCGGATGCTGGATGAGCTCAACCGCGATCCCTGGGGGACGCCCTACAGGACGGTGCGTAACAAGCTCCGTCCTTGGGCCCCCCCACTTACGCAGTCTCTCCAGCCCAGCGTAGTCCGGGAAGTGGTCGCGACTCTGTTTCCCCACGGTGCGCAGGCAGAACATCAGCCGCCACCGATGGCCCCGCGGGAAACAAGGGAGGAGGAAAGTGAAGTCCCGGAAGTCACTGAAGAGGAGGTGGAAAGTGCCGTAGCTCGTCTCCGGGAAAAGAGAGTGGCCCCCGGCCTAGATGGTATACCAGGGCGAATATGGGTGCTGGCCATGGAGTCCCTGGAGTTGAGAGTTCGAGGACTATTTACTGCCTGTCTGGCTTAAGCCATAATTCCACAGCGGTGGAAGACAGGCAGACTAGTCCTCCTCAAAAAGGAGGGGCGGCCCGCGGAATCTCCGTCTGCATACCGCCCCATCGTCCTCCTTGACGAAGTGGCCAAGCTCTTTGAGCGCGTAGTCGCCAAGCGCTTGGTGGCACACCTAGAGCGGGCGGGACCTAACCTCTCCGACGTCCAGTTTGGTTTTCGCGGTGGTCGTTCCACCGTGGATGCCATTCTGCGCGTCCGGTCCCAGGCGCAGGAAGCAGTATCCCGGGGTGACGTTGTTGTCGCGGTGTCGTTGGACATCGCCAACGCGTTTAACACGTTGCCTTGGAGTTGCATAAGGGAGGCACTCCGCTATCATGGGGTGCCGACCTACCTCCGACGCGTCGTTGGGGCCTACCTGTCGGGGAGGTGGGTGAAGTTCCCCGGTCAAAATGGCTGGGAAAGCCGGGAGGTGGTATGCGGTGTTCCGCAGGGGTCGGTACTTGGGCCACTCCTGTGGAACATTGGATATGACTGGGTGCTTCGGGGTACCGGTCTAAGGGGAGTGGAGGTGACCTGCTACGCGGACGACACGCTGGTAACAGCTCGGCAGCGAACCTATAGCGAAGCAGCTATGCTGGCTACAGCAGGAGTAGGTTTCGTCGTTGGCAGAATTAGGCGGTTAGGTCTTGAGGTTGCCCTCGGAAAATCGGAGGCGATATGCTTCCATGGTCCTCGTAGGGCACCTCCGTCGGACGCGCACATCGTTGTGGGGGGAGTCCGCATCGGCGTTACGAGCACGATGAAGTACCTAGGACTCGTGCTCGACAGCCGGTGGGACTTCCGGGCGCACTTTGACGCCCTGGTGCCGCGACTGTTGAAGGAGGCGGCGGCATTATCCAGGCTTCTGCCAAATGTAGGAGGACCGAGCGCGGTAACAAGGCGGCTCTACACAGGTGTCGTGCGCTCGATGGCCATGTACGGTGCCCCAGTGTGGGCGGATGCCCTGACACGCGAAAACATCGCTCTGCTGCGGAGGGCGCAGAGAGTGATGGCGATAAGGGTAATCAGGGGGTACCGTACCATCTCAGGAGAGGTAGCATGTATATTGGCAGGAGTACTGCCGTGGGACTTGGATGCGCGTTCCCTGGCGTTGATATATCATCGGCGCCGAGGCCTAGCGTCCAGGGACCCAAGCATAACGCACAGTCAGCAGGTCGAAGACGAGCAAGAGCGGGTAGCCGCAGTAGAAGAGTGGCGGTCCAGGCTGGAGAACCCTTGCGCTGGCCGATGGACCATCGAGGCAGTTCGCCCCATTCTCGCACAGTGGTTGGGCAGGCGGCACGGCGTCCTAACCTTCCGTGCCACGCAGATCCTCTCGGGGCATGGTTGCTTTGGGGGATATCTGTGTCGGGTCGCCAGGAGGGAGCCCTCTCCTCGCTGCCACCACTGTGACGACTGTCCCGATGAGTCGGCCCAGCATACGCTGGAGGTGTGCCCAGCATGGGCGACGGAGCGCGAGGCGCTCCAAAGTGTCGTGGGGCCGGACCTGACGCTGATGGCCGTGATCTCTGCCATGGCCGGAAGCGAAAGGTCCTGGGGTGCCGTCCTGTCCTTCTGCGAGGACGTGATGTCGCAGAAGGAGGCGGCGGAGAGGGTGAGAGAGGCCAACGCCGAGCTCGCCATCCGCCGCAAAAGGACCGGGCGCCGGAGAGCGGCGCACGATCGCCGCCTCCCCCCCTAGCACGAGCCAGAGGGCGGTCGGCTTGGGGAAGCTGATCGTCCACTGATCTGGCCCGAGTAGGCGCGCGCGGAGTCGTCCGCGCGCCACTCGAAGAGGCCGTCCGGGGTTAATCCCCCGTGATATGGAGGTGGGCCTTTAGAGGCTCTCGCCGCTGGGGTTTACAGAAGAATCTGGATGCCTGTGACCCCAGCCTTGTGGCGACAAAGCGGCCTTCGTCAGGTTTTTAGTGGGTAGGCTGTCGCGCGTTTTCCATCTTTGCGCGGCAGGAGCCCCACATAACCCGTTCCGCCTATCCCCAGGCGGACGGGTACCCGGGAACAGGGTTTTCCTGACGTTAAAAAAAAAAAAAAAAAAAAAAAAAAAAAAAAAAAAAAAGGTTAGGTTAGGTTAGGTTAGGTTAGGTTAGGTTAGGTTTCCGGGGCAGAGGCTGACTGCTACCGGACGCGTCCCCCGGGTGGCGGATAGGGGAAGCCACTCGCGACTGTTCCCCCAGACAGGAGCTTGTGGTACCGGAGCAATCCGGCGCGGACCAACAGCCAGGAGGGGCAGGGGGAGCGGTGTCAGGAGGGCGCCGTCTCCTTCTTGGAGGTAGCGCGGTGTCTCCGGCCGTTTTGCGGTAGGAGGCGCTGCGCGGGCCGTGCTGCCGGGGCTAGCCCGTCGGTGCGGCGGCTGGAGCGGGGCCAGTTCGGTGGTCCTGCGTCTGGCGTGGGTGTCGGTAGCCATCTTGGTCCGGAGGTGGGCCGACGGCAGGGGGGCCGCGGGGGAAGAGGAGTGTCGGTATAGCGATGCGCCGCTCGTCCCTATCTCCCGCGGCCTAGCGGGGCCACCACCGTTGATGGTGGACGCGGTGGGGCTGTAGGGGAAGGGGAGTGTCGGCGTTGTCGCATCCTCTACTCCTGCAGCCGTTTGGGGTGGTTCGGTTTCGGACGCCGTGGAGGTTTGCCCAATTTGGGCGGGAAGGTTTTGTTTTTGCAGGTTGCCCACTTCGGTGGGCGGTGTTTGGTTGTGTGGGGCTGCTCCGGGTACTTCTCTGTTCAGCAGAGTGGACTTGGGAGCAGCCTCACTTCACAGGGTTGCAAGTCTTCCCATAATGGGGTCGTCCCCTGGGGCGGCCTCATGGTTGGTGGCTTCGGCCAACCGTCGGGGCGTCACGGTTGTATGCGAAAGCGGTCCCGTGGCGTCCCACATGGCGGCTGTGGGGAAAGTTGGGTTTTAGTGGGTATGCCGGTCTCATTAGCCGGAGAGTCTCCACATAACCACCCTGGGGGGAAGTCGGGTGGTATCCGTAATAGGATTTCCCAACTATAAAAAAAAAAAAAAAAAAAAAAAAAAAAAAAAAAAAAAAAAGGTTAGGTTAGGTTGGATTACTTTTCGACTGTTTATGTATACCGGACTTGTTTGACGCTCACCTGATTGGAATTTTTGCTTGTATTTATGGTTTTTTGATTTTTTGCTTCTCGTTTGGATTTTGTTGTAAAGTTGTTTGTTTTTGTGTGTGTTTTTGGGTGTTTGTGTGTCTGAACGATGGATTCAGACACGTCTGAAGGGGCTGAGACGGATTCGTCTGTGGGGCGAAAGCGACCCACCCTTTGCCGCCTCTAACGGTATCATCCTCCGGATCCGAAACGGAAACGGAGATGACCGTTGGCGCCAGGGTTGTTAAAGCCCGCAAGGGGTCCCAGAAGGGGGCTGGTAATGCTGGAGGCTCAGGTATCGCTCGCGCGCGCCGGGAGCTGAAGGAACTCGAGGAGGAGGACCGCGAACTCGCGTTCGAAAGACATTTGGTTCAGCGGACCTACAAAAAGACTGGCGCAGATGTGCGCAGCGACTCGGAGGTGTCGGCGTCTGATGCGCCGGCTCCTAGAGATCCGGCCGAGCTGACGGCCGATGAGTTGAGGGCGCTCGCCAGCAGCAGCGTGGCGGCAGTGTACGAGGTGGCCCAAAAATCGGGCAATTTGAAGGGCACAATGGTTAAGATGCTCAAGGAGTCTGCTGCCACGCTGCAAAAGGTGGTGGAAGCGCTAGCGGGGCGCACGGTGGCGGAGGAGGTCCAACACCTCCAAAAGGACAATGCGCGCCTCCGCCGCGAAACGGAGGCTCTGAGGGCGGAACTGAAGGCGCATCGCAGAGAATTCTGCGAGATTAGGAAGGAGCTGTCAGCGTCCAAGGCCGGTCCCTCGGACGCCTTCGCGGGGGACTGGCTGGAGGAGATACGCGCCTCCATTGTCGCCTCGGTAGGGACGCTGATAGATGCCCGCTTTGCCGGGATTGAGGAGCGCCTTCTCCCGGCGAAGACAATGCGTCCCCCACTTGCGGCAGATAGGCGTCGCGAGGCGGCGGTGCCAGTGGTTCCCCCGAGCCCTGCTCCGAGATCTTCCCCCCCGAGGGAAGCGCCAGCGCCGGCGGTGGCAGTGGCAGGACAGGGTTTCTGCGGCGCGCAGCGCCAAAGGCAAAGGGAAGGGCAAGGGCAAGGCCACGGCACCTGCGCAGCCGCCTACGCCTGCACCAATGGCTGCACCAGCGCCTCTGCCGGTGGCCGGACCGAGTCGCCCCGCTGCCCCTCAGGAGGACACCTGGGCCACGGTGGTGAGGAAAGGCAAGGGGAAGGGAAAGAAAACGACCCCTCCCGCTCCAGCCACTGCACCAGTGGCACCGAGGGCCCCGAAGGCCCCCCAGGCTCCACAAAAGCCTAAGGTTCCCGCCCAGCCACGTACGGCCGCGGTGATTATAACGGTCCCGCAAGAGGCCGTCGCGAAGGGGGTCACCTATGCGAAGGTCCTGGAGAGGGCCCAACTAAGTGTGGACCTGAGGGAACTTGGCATCACCGGGGGGCTTTCTGTGAGGGTGGCGGCGACAGGGGCGAGGCTCCTTGAGCTCCCTTCCTCCGTCGCGCCAGAGGTGGCGGATAGGCTGGCGGAGAAACTCCGCCAGGTCCTGGATGGGCTGGCGACCGTTGCGCGCCCAGCGAAGATGGCCGATCTCCGGGTGGACGGCCTGGATGATTCGGCCACTAAGGAGAAGGTGGCGGCGGCGGTCGCAAGGGCGGCCAACTGCCCCGTGGACTCCGTCAAAGTTGGAGAGATCCGCACGGGGCGAGGAGGAGTAGGCTCCGTTGTGGTCAGATGCCCGGCCACGGCGGCCAAGGTGGTGGTCGACTCCGGCAGGCTTCTCGTCGGCTGGAGCTCGGCCAAAGTGCAGGTCCTGGAGCAGCGCCCATTGCGCTGCTTCAGGTGCATGGGCATCGGCCACACCTGGCCTGTGTGCCCGTCCAGGGTTGAGAGGGGTCGCCTCTGCTACCGTTGCGGTGGCGAGGGGCACCAGTCCGCGGACTGCAGCGCAAAAACGGTGCGCTGCGCCGTGTGCGCGGATGCGGGGCGCCCCTCGGGGCACATAATGGGCGGGGGCGAGTGCCACCCGCCCGTTACGAAGGGGTTGTCGGCTCAACGGACCAGAGCCGCCCCCGGAGTGAGTAGCCGCCAGGCTGGGGAGGAAGCGCACATGTCCTCATAATGGTCGGACACCAGCGCTTCCTCCAGGGGAATTTGAACCACTCGGCCGGAGCGCAGGACCTTTTCCTGCAGTCCATGGCCGAGTGGGAGATAGACCTGGCGGCGGCCTGCGAGCCCTATTTTGTCCCTCACCAGCCGAACTGGGTGGGGGACCTAGAGGGCTCCGTGGCCATAGTGTCTGGGAGCAGCACCGGCCCCCGTCTCTCGGCAATCGAGAGGGGCCAAGGACTCGTCGTGGCAGGGTGGGGAGAGTACGCCATCGTTGCGGTGTACTTCTCCCCCAACCGCAGCCTGGCGGAGTTCGAGGTATTCCTTGACTCCGTCCGCGCTGCGGTCTGCAGGCAGTCGCCGAGGCCCACTATCGTCCTCGGCGACTTCAACGCCAAGTCCTTGGCCTGGGGGAATCCCACGTCGGACGCTCGAGGGCGAGCGGTTCAGACGTGGGCCCTACTCTCCGGTCTGTCCCTACTCAATGTGGGGACGGCGTTCACGTGTGTGCGGCAGCAGGGGGGGTCCGTGGTGGACCTAACGTTCGCCACCCCCGCCGTCGCACGCAACGTGATCAACTGGAGAGTAGAGGAGGAGGTGGAGACCCTGTCGGACCACAATTACGTCCGATTTGAGGTCTCCACCCGTCCGGTGCCAATGGTCCGCCCAAGGGGGCCCCCTCGAGCGTTCCCGAGGTGGGCCCTAGGCCAGCTAGACACAGAGCTGGCCAGGGAGGCGGCCATCGTCGAAGCGTGGAGCTCCCAGGGGAGTGTGGAGGGCGCCAGTTCCAATGTGGAGGAACTGGCTGGCCGCATTCGCGACGCCCTTACGAGGGTGTGCGATGCGGCCATGCCGCGAGTCAGGCGGTCGGACCGGCGTCGCCGGAGTGTCTATTGGTGGTCGCCCGAGATCGCACAACTTCGGGTGACCTGCAATAGACACAGGAGGGCCTATGTGAGGTGTCGCAGGAGGAATGGCCTGGACCCTGTCTTGGAGAGCGAGCTGCGGGCGACCTATCGGTCCGCAAAGAAGGCCCTGCAGCTCGCTATCAGCCAGGCCAAGGCGGCGGCCCGTCAGGAATTGCTGGCGGGCCTGGATCGGGATCCGTGGGGGCGCCCGTACATCAGCGCGCGGAACAAGCTCCGCGCGCATGGCGCCCCGGTCACGGAGACCACGCCGCCCGACGTCCTCCTGCGACTGGTGGGAGGCCTGTTCCCGGAGTCCTCCGGGCACGTCCCCCCGGTGATGTGTCCCTCCCTCACGCTACGAGGGAGTCGATGAGTTCCCCCCAATCACCGAGGGGGAGATGGAATTGGCCCGCGATAAGCTGCGGGCCAAGAGGACGGCTCCGGGAACGGATGGTATTCCGGGGCGAGTTCTGTGCATCGCCCTGGAATACCTGGGAGGGGATCTTCGGGACCTCTTCAACGCATGTCTTCGCGTTGGGCAGTTCCCGAAGATCTGGAAGGAGGGTTTGTTGTGCCTGTTGCCCAAGGAGGGTCGTCCTCTGGACTCCCCTTCGGCATACAGGCCGATCGTGATGCTGAGTGAGATGGGCAAACTCTTCGAGAGAATTCTCGTTGCCCGTCTTACTCAGCATCTCGAGGAGGTGGGGCCGGGCCTTTCAGAGGCTCAGTTCGGGTTCAGGGTGGGTCGGTCGACCGTGGACGCCCTGAACGCCCTGAAGGTTCGGTCCTTGGCCGCGGTGGAGGAGGGAGACGTGCTGCTAGCCGTCTCGTTGGACGTGGCCAACGCCTTCAACACCCTGCCGTTCGAGACGCTACGAGAGGCACTTCGGTACCATGAGGTGCCTCTCTATCTCCGGCGGGTGTTGGACGCGTACCTCCGCGACAGGCAGGTCGTGTGGACGGGGGCAAATGGGGTGGTCGGTCGGCGACGTGTCGACTGCGGGGTTCCACAAGGGGCCGTTTTGGGCCCGGTACTGTGGAACCTCGGGTATGACTGGCTCCTGCGTTGTCCGCTTCTCCCCGGGCTCGGTGTCATCGCTTATGCCGATGACACCCTCGTCACAGCCCGGGGGCGCTCTTACGAGGAAGCGGCACGCTTGGCCACAGTCGGCACCAATCTTGTCGTCGACCGGATAGGGATGCTGGGCCTGAGGGTCTCCGTCTCCAAAACGGAGGCCCTCCTCTTTCATGGCCCACGCAGGGGTGCCCCCCGCAACGCCTGTCTGCGGGTCCAGGGTAGGATGGTGGAGGTACGGGCCCAGATGAAATATCTGGGCCTGACCCTGGACGGACGCTGGACGTTCCGTGTCCATTTCGCCCAGCTCACCCCGAGACTGATCGGCGCCGCCTCGGCCCTCGGCAGACTTCTGCCGAATGTCGGGGGCCCTGGATCTCACTGCCGGCGGCTCTATGCCGGCATCGTGAGGTCCATGGCACTGTACGGTGCCCCCCGTGTGGATTGACGCCCTCTCCGCACCGAACAGGGCCCAACTGCGCAAGGCGCAACGGGTCCTGGCGGTGAGGGCGGTGCGGGGATACCGTACGGTGTCATTCACGGCGGCGACGCTTCTGGCGGGCGATCCGCCCTGGGAACTCCAGGCGGAGGTGCTCGCCGAAGTGTATCAGTTTCGGGCGAGTGAGCGGGCTCGAGGGGAACGTCCAGCGCGGGAGGGAGTCGCTCGGATCAGGCGCCTAGCTGACGAGGCACTGATCCGGCGCTGGTGGGAAGACCTGGGGACTCCAGCGGCTGGCTCGGCGACGGTGGGGGCGGTTCGTCCGTTCCTGTCTCGCTGGGTCAGGCGGCCACACGGCGTCCTGACGTTCAGGTTGACGCAGATGCTTACCGGGCACGGGTGCTTTGGTAAGTATCTGTGTCAAGTTGCGCGTCGGGAACCGTTGCCCGTATGCCACGAGTGTGGTGCGTCCGAGGACACCTCGCACCACACCCTCGCGGTATGCGCCGCTTGGGCTCCCCAGCGCCATGCCCTGATGGCGGTAGTGGGTGGAGACCTGTCGTTGCGAAGCGTGGTGGGGGCCATGCTACGCGACGAGGGGTCCTGGTCGGCGATGGTCTCCTTCAGCGAGGCCGTCATCTCACTGAAGGAGACGGCGGAGAGGGAACGCGAGGCTAACGCCTTAGCAGACCCTCTTCGTCGCCGTCGGCTGGGGGAGAGGAGGCGCCGGTACGCGCATCTTCTCCCGCCACCCTAGAGGAGCTACTGCGGGGGGGTCTCTCGTTGACTCCCCTGCACGTCATCGGGGCGGTCGGGATGCCCTGCGAACCGAGGGCATCCTGATTTAGGCGAGGCAGGCCCGCGGGGTACGGGCCGTCCGCAGGGGTGTTGCAGTGAATGCGCAAGCGATCCTGCACACCCCATTGCACTGCGGCGACGGGTTCCGCTGTGGGTTTTAGTGAGTAGGAGTCTCACAGTACCCTACCCATTGACGGCCGGTAGGGTCCCCATGATGGGTTTCCCCAGCGATAACAAAAAAAAAAAAAAAAAAAAAGGTTAGGTTAGGTTAGGTTAGGTTAGGTTAGGTTAGGTTAGGTTCTCAGGGCAGTTCTCAGGGCAGTTGCTGGACTGCTACTGGGCGCGTCCCCCGGGTGGCGGATAGGGGAATGCCACCACATTGGTGGTACCGGTCTTGACCGGCGCGGACCAAAACCAGTAGGCATGGGCGTGCCTTTAGGGGTTTGTTAACCCCACGGCCTAAGGGAGCACACCCTGACAGAAAAGCGCGGAGGTGGGGCGAGCCCGGCGGGCGCTTAACTGCGCAGCCCGGCTAGCACTCTGTGCAACGCCCCTCTCACATCGTAATCCCGGGACCCGGTGTCGTTGCCATGTCTAGCGGCCGGTAACTGGGACCGATAGCCTCGGCTTAACCGCCCGGGCTGCGAGGAAGAAAACCTCTATAAAAAATCACCCCAATCCCAAGTGGCGGAGCAGCGCGAGGGGATGCGTGGCCGATGGGAGATCGGTCACTACTGCTACCCCCGCTAGAGTACCGGCCGAAACTCTATGCGGGTTACGTTAGGCTTATCCGCATACAGGGGGCACTGTGCGGACGGACCCACCCTTCCCCCATACTCGTGGGATTTACTATGGAACTCTCTATTCAAAAATCAAAACTCAAAGACGTTGTGCCTGTGACGGGCGGAGAAGACGTGATGCCTGAGACAGGCGGTGAAGATGTTGTGCCAGCGACTGGCGGTGCTGGCAGTCGGCCTAAAGGAGGTGTTGTGTCGCGTGTTGCGACTGCGGATAGAAAAGAGGAGGTCGCGGCGAAACAGCCGCAAGTTGTGCTGACCCGGGTAGAGTTGGGGGAAAGCGCACTTAGTAGACTAAGTCCTACGTCCTCTTCCGGACGATTCTGGGCTGGTTCGGGGAAGGACTCTGACGGAGAAAGCTTCATCTCTGTAAGCTCGATTGGAAGCAATAGGTCCAAATTCAAAAAGGCCGCGAAGAGACCGCACAAGAACAGCGGCCAGTCAGGGTCTTCTGACGAGGATATAGGGCGGCCTAAAACCAAGACGGCTGCGAGCAGAGGGAGAGGCAGACCTTCCACCACGGGGGGTTTGGCAGAGGCGAAGAGAGCCCTCAACGAGGCCAAGAGAGAGGAGTTGAGGCTGCGGGCCGAGGAAGAGGTGGTAGAGATGGCGTTGGCTGTGAGCACTAGGGCGAGCTCGCGCCTATCCGACGCTTCGTCAGTCACGTTATTGGAGGAGACCAGAGGAGAGGCAGTATTGGCTTCAGACCTGCAGAAGAGTGTGACGGCTAGCCTGGAGGTAATTGAAAATGTGGCCAGGAAGTCCGGCAACCTAAAAGGGGGCTTCATAAAGGCCCTTAAAGAGGCGGCTAGGACCATAGCCTCTGCGGTAGATACCCTTGCCAGGCGAACGGCGTCGGATGAGGCAGCCCAATTAAGGGCAAGTAATCTTCGCCTGCAGTCTGAGCTTGATGGTATGCGCAAGGAGTTCGCGGCGTTGAGAGCGGAAGTGGAAGCGTCCCGAGCCGAAGTGCGGTCTTCGCCATCCCAGGCACATGTCCCGGCAAATCCCCCGCCACAACAACCGGCGGGCGTGGACGAGCTGGCCCGGTCGATCATGGTCCAGGTGGGGACAATGATCAATGCGCGGTTCGAGGCGCTGGAGGGCAGGCTCCTACCGGAACAGCGGGTTCGTCCTCCGCTGGCGTCTGATAGGGCGAAGGAAAGGTCGATTCCAAAGGCTGCAGCAGAGAGCACAAGAGTGACGACCCTCACGGCCCCCGCCAATCCGGCGCCAGGGCCATCTACGAAGAAACCCAAACAAAAGGGTAAAGCAAAGAAGGTTGTAGGCCAGCCTACGAAGCAACCAGTGGTACAAGCCACACGTGAGGAACCGGTTCCGTCCACGTCAGCCCCTTCCAATACAGAAGGCTGGAATGTGGTGGTTAAACGAGGGGCGAAAAAGCCAGCGGCGGCCGCGAAACAACCACCGAAAGAAACCGTCCAGCCCAAGAAGAAGCAGGTGAAAAAGCTTCGGCCTCCTCGCTCGGCAGCGGTTGTGCTTAAGCTTAAGCCTGCAGCAGTTGAGCGCAATGTCACTTACCAGGAGGTATTTGCCCAGGTCAAGACAAAACTCGACCTAAACGACCTGGGTATAAAAGACATCAGATTTAAGGTGGCCGCCACTGGGGCGAGGATGTTGGAGATTCCAGGTGCCAGCAGCACGGAAAAGGCTGACGCCCTGGCCCAAGCCATAAGGGGAGTTTTGGATGGGGATGAAGTCCTAATCTCCAGGCCTTCTAAATGCGCCGAGCTACGGGTAACCGGCCTGGACGACTCGGTGTCAAAGGTGGAACTGGCGGAGGCCATCAGTCGGATGGGTGGCTGCACTGCTGACGCCGTCAAAGTGGGGGAGATTCGCCGAGGGACGTCTGGTTACGGGACGGCGTGGGTCAGTTGCCCTGTATTAGCGGCCAAGAAAGTAGTGGACGGCGGTCGCCTTCTCGTGGGGTTTGTGTCAGCACAGGTCAAGCTGCTGCAGGCCAGACCCCAGCGTTGTTTCCGGTGCCACGAAGTGGGGCACGTGGCAGCCAAATGCAATGGCAATGAGGACCGGAGCAGCCAATGCTTCCGTTGCGGGCAAAGCGGGCACAGGCGCGAGCTGTGTACTGCCGCACCGCACTGTCCGGTCTGTGAGGGCGCAAAGAGGCCAGCGAACCATATTATCGGTAGCGCAGCCTGCACCCGAGCTCCAGCTCGAAAGAAGAAGGGGGCCAAATCTATGGTTGGTGCGGCTAAGCCGCCGACGGAGGTACAAACGATGGACCACCAATAACAATGGCCATCAAAGTATTACAGGCGAACCTGAACCACTGTGCCAGAGCCCAGGACCTGTTTGTTCAAAGCCTGGTGCAGTGGTCCGTACAAGTGGGAGTCGTGTCGGAGCCGTATTGGGTTCCCCCGCGTGACAATTGGGCGTGCGATAACGACGGGTTGGTGGTCATCGTTACCCAGGTCGCCGCGGGCTCCCCACCATTTACGCGTGTCGTTAAGGGCTCGGGATGTGTCGCGGCACTGCTGGGTGACATGGCGGTTGTCGGGGTCTACTTCTCCCCCAACCGACCCGTCGTGGAATTCGAGGAGTTCCTGGACCAGGTGACGGAGTTGTCTCGAACCCTCCAGGCCAGGAACCTGGTCATCGCGGGGGATCTAAATGCGAAGTCACATATGTGGGGCTCGTCAATAACGGACGCTCGGGGCAGGTTGGTGGAAGAGTGGGCTATCACCACTAACTTGACGGTCCTTAACCGGGGGACGGCAAACACGTGCGTGCGATGGCAGGGCGGGTCCATCGTGGACGTTACGTTCGCGAGCCCTGCCTTAGCTCGCCGTGTCTATGGCTGGCGAGTGCTGGATGATGTGGAGACGCTCTCGGACCACCGTTACATCAGATATGAGATCTCCACTCATTCGGCGGTGCCGCCAAGCCATAGCCGAACCCCGAGGGAGGAGGGTCCGCGGTGGCAGTTGAAGCGCCTCAACCCGGAGGTGCTGAAAGAGGCGGCAATTATAGCCGCTTGGCTGCCTCATGATATAACATCTCCGGAGGAAACAGCAAGGTGGATTGAGGAGCTGGCAAAGCGCATCTGCGATGCTGCAATGCCTCGTTCCGGGCGTCGCCCTCCTAAGCAGCAAGTGTGGTGGTGGACGGCAGAAATCGCGCAACTGCGCGAGGACTGCGTCGTTGCCAGACGCCTGTTCTCGCACTACCGAAGGAGGGTGCATCGAGATCGAGCAGAGGAAGACCGTAGGTATGCGAGCTACGTGGAGGTGAAGGCGAGCTTGCAAGCTCAGATTGCCAGGGCCATAGCTGAGGGGAGGGCCGCAATGTTGGAGGGGCTCAATGACGATCCCTGGGGCACACCCTATAGATTGGTCATGAACAAGCTCCGCCCCTGGGCCCCTCCAATCACCGAGTCACTCGATGGGGAAGTGTTACGAAGTGTGTTGGAGAATCTTTTTCCACACCGACATAACTTTGTGCCGCCGCAGATGGCTCCGAGTGCAACGGCTGAGGAGGCTGAAGGGCAGGAGGAAGTGCCAGAAGTCAATGAGGAGGAGATGGCAGCTGCAGTAGCGCGCCTGCGGAAAAAATCGGTCGCCCCCGGGCTGGATGGGATACCGGGTCGCGCTCTAGTCCTGGCGATGGACGCTTTAGGGCCTTGTGTGAGGGGACTATTCACTGCCTGTCTGGCTCAAGCCACAATTCCACAGAGGTGGAAGACAGGCAGGCTAGTCCTCCTCAGAAAGGAAGGGCGTCCAGCGGAGTCTCCCTCCGGTTACCGCCCCATCGTGCTTTTGAGTGAGATGGCTAAGTTGTTCGAGCGCATCGTGGTAGAACGCCTAATCAAGCACATGGCGGAGGTCGGGCCAGATCTATCGGACACGCAGTTTGGCTTCCGCGGTGGTCGCTCAACCGTGGATGCCATCCTGTGGGTGAAGTCCCGCGCGCAGGATGCGGTCTCCCGGGGTGAAGTAGTTTTTGCGGTGTCCTTGGACATCGCAAACGCCTTTAACTCTTTGCCCTGGGTTTGCATCAGGGAAGCACTCCGCCACCACGGGGTGCCCACCTACCTGCGCCGCGTTATTAAGGCTTACCTTTCCGATAGATCGGTGGTCTTTCCTGAGCGGGACGGCTGGGGAAGACGCGAGGTGTCGTGCGGTGTTCCACAGGGCTCGGTGCTCGGGCCGCTCCTGTGGAACATCGGTTACGACTGGGTGTTGAGGGGTAGCACGCTAAGGGGAGTGAGCGTAGTGTGTTACGCGGACGACACCCTAGTCTTGGCGCGGGCGAAGAGCCACAGAGAGGCGGCGATACTGGCGACGGCGGGAGTGGCCCACATAGTCAGTAGGATACGGAGGTTGGGATTGGAGGTTGCTCTCGGGAAATCGGAGGCGATTTGTTTCCATGGCCCTAGAAGAGCACCTCCACCCGACACCCACATCACGGTCGGCGGAGTCCGCATCGGTTTGTCGAGCACGATGAAGTACCTGGGACTCGTGCTCGACGGCCGGTGGAACTTTCGGGCCCACTTCAAAGCCCTTGCACCGAAATTGACGAAGACGGCGGGTGCACTCGGCAGGTTGTTGCCGAACGTCAGTGGACCCAATTGCGCCAGCAGACGCCTGTATCTTGGAGTCCTGCGGTCCATGGCGCTATACGGTGCCCCGGTATGGGCAGATGCTCTCTGTCGCGAGAAGGTGGCTGTCTTACGGCAGTCGCAGCGAGTTATGGCGACGAGAGCTATAAGGGGTTACCGGACCATCTCGGCAGATGCGGCGTGCGTGCTCGCGGGAGTAACACCCTGGGACCTGGATGCGCTTTCCTTGGCGTCGACCTATTGTCGGCGTCGAGGCCTTGCGTCCGGGGACCTCAGCCTAGCACAGCACGAGAACGAAGAGCGGGATGCCGCAATTGACGAGTGGCTCGCAAGGTTGGAGCACGCATCGGCTGGCCGGAGAACTATTGACGCAGTTCGCCCCGTCCTCAGGCAGTGGCTGGCGAGACGTCACGGCGTCCTCACCTTCCGGCTGACGCAGGTCCTCACGGGGCACGGGTGCTTCGGCGGATACCTGTGCCGCGTCGCCGGAAGAGAGCCGGATCCACGCTGCCACCACTGCCACGGCTGCGTTGACGAGTCGGCCCAGCACGTACTAGAAGAGTGCCCAGCCTGGGAATCGGAGCGTGAGGAGCTCCGAAGTGTTGTGGGGGCTGACCTGACGTTGCCGGCTGTGGTCTCCGCCATGGTCGGTAGCGAAAGGTCATGGGCTGCCGTCCTATCCTTCTGCGAGGACGTGATGTCGCGGAAGGAGGCGGCGGAGAGAGAAAGGGAGGCGACTTCCGATCTCGCTATCCGCCGCAGAAGGACCGGGCGCCGGAGAGCGGCCCACGATCGCCGCCTCCCCCCCTAACACCAGCCAGAGGGCGGTAGACTTGGGGAAGTCTGCCGCCTAATCACCTGGCCCGAGTAGGCGCGCGCGGTGTCCCCCGCGCGCTACTCCAGACGTCGTCGTTGAGGGCGCTGCTCCCGCCCTCCGACACCGAGACGTACCGAAAGGCAATCGCCGTCGGGGTTCGCGGATGATTCTTTAGTTCCCGTGGCCCCGACCAGGAGGCGAATGAGGCGGACACAGTCAGGTTTTAGTGGGTAGGCTGCCGTGCGTTTACCACCTTTTGCGCGGCAGGAGCCCCACATAACCCGTCGTTCTTCCCCAGGCGGCGGGTACCCGGCAACAGGGTTTCCTGACTTAAAAAAAAAAAAAAAAAAAAAAAAGGTTCTCAGGGCAGTTGCTGGACTGCTACTGGGCGCGTCCCCCGGGTGGCGGATAGGGGAATGCCACCATATTGGTGGTACCGGTTCAACCGGCGCGGACCAAAACCAGCAGGCATGGCCGTGCCTTTAGGGGTTCGTTAACCCCACGGCCTAGGGGAGCACACCCTAAACAAAGCCGAAGCTGTGGATCAGCAAAAATCCATCATGCAAGCAGCCAGTAAAGACAAACTACCCCAGGAGGGTACCGGTGTGACATTCCACCGGGAATCCCTTCACGCTACGGCGTGCTGCCCCTTGAATTCTGGGGGGGGCAACTACTGCTTGAGTGATGTCGGGGAGGAGCCCGAGAAGGGCGGAGGTGTTGTTGGGCCCGAGAAGGGTGGAGTAGACGGTGAGCCTGAGATAGGCGGAGTGACTGCGGGGCCCGCGAAGGGCGGAGTAAAGGAGAGGCCTGTAACGGGCGGAGTTAAAGGAAGAATTGCGAAGGGCGTGCTAACTAAAGGTGCTGCTGCTTCTGCTGCTCAACGTTCTCGGAGCCAGTCTGGATCCCCAGAGGAGGACAAAAGGCTCGATGCGAGAATACCAACCACTCGCACGAGAGGTCGTCCACCAACCACTGGACAGTATGTGGGGTTGGCCGAAGCTCAACGAGCCCTCAATGAAGCGAGGAGGGAGGAGCTCAGGCTCAAGGCCCAAAAGGAGGTGATGGACAGGGCGGCGGCACTTAAGACTAGAGTGAGCCCACGCCAACCTGCTAGCTCAAGTTTGTCCGCTAATACGGCTAGAGTGGACCAGGAGACAGATCTTGTGACGGAGCTCCAGGGGAAAGTTAAAAGTGGCCTGGAAGTCATACAGATGGTTGCCACAAAATCGGGCAATCTAAAGGGTGGATTTGTTAAGGCCCTAAAAGATGCGGCGAGTACAATCGCTGGTGCCGTGGAAGTGCTCGCTCAACGCACAGCATCTGAGGAGGTGACAAAGCTCCGGGCCCAAAATACCAGGCTTCAGATAGAGATGGATGTCCTGAGGAAAGAGATGGCAGCGATGAGGTCGGAGATGAACCGAGTACGAACAGTGCCACTCCCGCAACTGCCTCCTACGAATGTGGAGCCGAGCACGGACATAGCTGCGCTAAGGAGGGAGCTCGCGCTGCTTAAAGAGCAACAGGAGAGGTCCGGTACGGCGCCGTTTAATGCTGAGGAATTGGTGCGCTCCATAATGGGGCAAGTGGGTACTATGGTGAGTGCCCATTTCGAGGGCTTGGAGGCTAGGCTACTTCCAGAGCAACGAGTCCAACCACCGTTGCCCGCAGATGCAGCTCGTGAGTCGGGAGTACCTGCCACTACACTTATGGCTCCCGCTAATCCTGGAATGAAGGGGCGCAAAAAGAAGAGCAAGAAGACGTCCCCTAAAAGAGCACAGACAGATGCTCCAAAGGAGGTTGAGCCGCCTCCACCTGCTCCTTCCAACGCAGAGGGGTGGAACCTGGTGGCCAAGCGGGGCGCAAAGAGAAAGGAAAGGCGCCAGGATAAGAAAAGTGTCCAAAAGCCTAAGCCACCAAAACTGCGCCCACCAAGATCCGCGGCGGTGGTCATAAAACTACAGCCAGAAGCGGCGGAGCGCCTTACCTACAGTGATGTGTTCGCACGGGTGAAGCGCGAAGTTCGCTTGGAGGAACTGGGGATCGTGGATCTCCGGTTCAAAGTAGCGACCACAGGGGCCAGAATGTTGGAAGTGCCCGGCAAGAATAGTGCCGACAAGGCGGACGCTCTGGCACAAAAATCAAGAGGGTGCTGGACGAGAACGACGTGGTAGTCTCCAGGCCGACTAAGTGTGCGGAAATTCGTGTCATAGGCCTGGATGACTCGGTAACGCCAGACGAACTAGCAGAGGCTGTCGGTGGAGTCGGGGGCTGTTTGCCTGCAGCAGTGAATGTAGGAGGGATACGCCGTGACCATACCGGCCTGGGATCAGCGTGGGTCCGGTGCCCCATTTCCGCTGCCAAGAAGGTAGTAGACGGTGGTCGCCTTCTCGTGGGGCTGGTATCTGCGCAGGTCAAACTGCTGCAGCCTAGGTCCCAGCGGTGCTACAGATGTCACGAGGAAGGCCATGTTGCGGCGCAATGTAGGGGTAAAATAGACCGCAGTGGCCAGTGCTACAGGTGCGGTCAGTCTGGCCACATCCGCAGTCAATGCACTAATGCACCACACTGTGCAGTCTGTGCGGCAGCTAAGAGGCCTGCGGAGCATGTAGTGGGGAGTGCGGCCTGCACCAAAGCCCAAAATTCGGGTGGGAGGAAAAGGAGGAAAGCAGCATCGAGGCCACTGGCCCAAAGGCAGCCAGCCCAAAATACGGATGAGGAGGATAAGGATACCGGTAAACAATGACTGCATTAAAGATCTTGCAAGCGAATCTGAACCACTGTGCCAGGGCCCAGGACCTGTTTGTCCAAAGCCTGGTGCAGTGGACGGTGCCGGTCGCCGTTGTTGCGGAGCCATACTCAGTTCCTCCGCGAGATAACTGGGTAGGGGATGATGATGGACAGGTCGTGATCGTGACCCAGGTCGCCGCTGGTGCCCCTCCTTTCACACGTGTTGCGAAGGGTTCGGGATGCGTCGCGGCACTGCTGGGTCAAATCGCTGTGGTTGGTGTTTATTTCTCCCCAAATAAAACTTTAGCTGAGTTTGAAGAGTTTTTGGACAGGCTGGGGGATTTAATTGCCAGATTCCAGCCTGCCGAAGTCCTCCTCGCGGGGGACCTAAACTCAAAGTCCAGCTTGTGGGGCTCGGCAGTGGAGGACGCGCGAGGAAGGGCCCTTGCGGAGTGGGTAGTTGCCACCAACTTGACGGTCCTTAACCGGGGAACGGCGAACACGTGCGTGCGACGGCAGGGCGGGTCCATCGTGGACGTAACTTTCGCGAGCCCGGCCTTAGCGCGCCGTGTCCAGGGCTGGCGAGTGCTGGAAGATGTGGAGACGCTCTCGGACCATTTGTACATCCAATTTGAGGTCTCCACCCATCCGGCGGTGCCGCCAAGCCCCAGACGAACCTCGGGAGAGGACAGTCCGAGGTGGCAGCTAAAGCGCCTTGATGTAGAGGTGCTGAAGGAGGCCGTGCAAGTAGCTTCATGGCTGCCCCATAGTACCGGGGGAATCGAGGAGTCTGTGGAGAGGCTGACGGAGTTGGTGACACGAGCCTGTGATGTGTCCATGCCTCGCTCAAGGCGCTGCCCATCTAGGCGCCAGGTGTATTGGTGGTCTACGGCGATCGCGCAACTGCGCGAGGAGTGTGTAGCCATCAGACGCCAGTACACCCGCTGTCGCAGGCGACGATTCAGGAGCCGCAACGCGAATGACAGAGAAAGGCACAGGGCTGAGGAAGACCTACTATACGAGGAGTATATGGCCACAAAAGCCAGCTTACAGATGGCGATCACTGAGTCGCAGACCACGGCCAGGGAGCGGATGCTGGATGAGCTCAACCGCGATCCCTGGGGGACGCCCTACAGGATGGTGCGTAACAAGCTCCGTCCTTGTACCCCCCCACTTACGCAGTCTCTCCAGCCCAGCGTAGTCCGGGAAGTGGTCTCGGCTCTGTTTCCCCTCGGTGCGCAGGCAGAACACCAACCGCCACCGATGGCTCCACGGGAAATGAGGGAGGAGGAGGGAGAAGTCCCGGAAGTTACCGAGGAGGAGCTGGAAAGTGCCGTAGCTCGCCTCCGGGAAAAGAGAGTGGCCCCCGGCCTTGATGGTATACCAGGGCGAGTATGGGTGCTGGCCATGGAGTCTCTGGAGCTGCGAGTCCGAGGACTATTTACTGCCTGTCTGGCCCAAGCCATAATTCCACAGCGGTGGAAGACAGGCAGACTAGTCCTCCTCAAAAAGGAGGGGCGGCCCGCGGAATCTCCGTCCGCATACCGCCCCATCGTCCTCCTTGACGAAGTAGCCAAGCTCTTTGAGCGTGTTGTAGCCGGGCGCTTGATGGCGCATCTGGAGCAGGCGGTACCGAACCTCTCCGACGTCCAGTTTGGTTTTCGCGGTGGCCGTTCCACCGTGGACGCCATTCTGCGCGTCCGGTCCCAGGCGCAGGAAGCAGTATCCCGGGGCGACGTTGTTATTGCGGTATCGCTAGACATCGCGAACGCGTTCAACACGTTGCCTTGGAACTGCATAAGGGAAGCACTCCGCTATCATGGGGTGCCGACCTACCTCCGCCGCGTCGTGGGGGCCTACCTGTCGGAGAGGTGGGTGAAATTCCCAGGGCAAGATGGCTGGGACAGCCGGGAGGTGGTATGCGGTGTTCCACAGGGGTCGGTACTCGGACCACTCCTATGGAACATCGGATATGACTGGGTGCTTCGGGGTACCGGTTTGAGAGGAGTTGAGATGACGTGCTACGCCGACGACACATTGGTAACAGCCCGGCATCGAAACTACAGCGAGGCAGCCATATTGGCCACAGCGGGGGTAAGCTTCGTTGTTGGAAGGATCCGGCGGTTAGGTCTGGAGGTTGCCCTCGGAAAATCGGAGGCAATATGCTTCCATGGTCCTCGTAGGGCGCCTCCGTCGGACGCGCATATCGTTGTGGGGGGAGTCCGCATCGGCGTTACGAGCACGATGAAGTACCTGGGACTCGTGCTCGACAGACGGTGGGACTTCCGGGCGCATTTCAACGCCCTAGTACCGCGATTGTTGAAGGAGGCGGCGGCGCTGAGTAGGCTCCTACCAAACGTGGGTGGACCGAGTGCTGTAACGAGACGGCTTTACACTGGTGTCGTGAGATCGATGGCAATGTACGGTGCCCCAGTGTGGGCGGATGCCCTATCACGCGAAAACATCGCTCTGCTGCGGAGGGCGCAGAGAGTGATGGCGATAAGGGTCATCAGGGGGTACCGTACCATCTCAGGGGAGGTGGCATGTGTGTTGGCGGGATTACTGCCGTGGGATTTGGACGCACGCTCCCTGGCGTCAATATATCGTCGACGTCGAGGTCTATCACCATCTAGAGACCCGATCGAAGGAGAGCAAGAGCGGGTAGCCGCAGTAGAAGAGTGGCGGTCCAGGCTGGAGCACCCTTGCGCTGGCCGATGGACCATAGAGGCAATTCGCCCCACTCTCGCGCAGTGGCTGGGCAGGCGGCACGGCGTCCTAACCTTCCGCGCCACGCAGATCCTCTCGGGGCATGGTTGCTTCGGGGGATATCTGTGTCGGGTCGCCGGGAGGGAGCCTTCTCCTCGCTGCCACCACTGTGACGACTGTCCCGATGAGTCGGCCCAGCATACGCTGGAGGTGTGCCCAGCATGGGCGACGGAGCGCGAGGCGCTCCAAAGTGTCGTGGGGCCGGACCTGACGCTGATGGCTGTGATCTCTGCCATGGCCGGAAGCGAAAGGTCCTGGGGTGCCGTCCTATCCTTCTGCGAGGACGTGATGTCGCAGAAGGAGGCGGCGGAGAGGGTGAGAGAGGCCAACGCCGAGCTCGCCATCCGCCGCAGAAGGACCGGGCGCCGGAGAGCGGCGTACGATCGCCGCCTCCCCCTCTAGCACGAGCCAGAGGGCGGTCGGCTTGGGGAAGTTGACCGTCCACTGATCTGGCCCGAGTAGGCGCGCGCGGAGTCGTCCGCACGCCACTCGAAGAGGCCGTCCGGGGTTAATCCCCCGTGACATTGAGATGGGCCTTCAGAGGCTCTCGCCGCTGGGGTTTACAGAAGAATCTGGATGCCTGTGACCCCAGCCCGTGGCGAAAAACGGCCTTCGTCAGGTTTTTAGTGGGTAGGCTGCCGCGCGTTTACCACCTTTGCGCGGCAGGAGCCCCACATAACCCGTCCCGCTTATCCCCAGGCGGACGGGTACCCGGGAACAGGGTTTTCCTGACGATAAAAAAAAAAAAAAAAAAAAAAAAAAAAAAAAAAGGTTAGGTTAGGTTAGGTTAGGTTAGGTTAGGTTAGGTTAGGTTAGGTTAGGTTAGGTTAGGTTAGGTTAGGTTCCCGGGGCAGAGGCTGACTGCTACCGGGCGCGTCCCCCGGGTGGCGGATAGGGGAATGCCACTCGCGACTGTTCCCCCCAGACAGGAGCTTGTGGTACCGGAGCAATCCGGCGCGGACCAACAGCCAGGAGGGGCAGGGGGAGCGGTGTCAGGAGGGCGCCGTCTCCTCCTTGGAGGTAGCGCGGTGTCTCCGGCCGTTTTGCGGTAGGAGGCGCTGCGCGGGCCGTGCTGCCGGGGCTAGCCCGTCGGTGCGGCGGCTGGAGCGGGGCCATTTCGGTGGTCCTGCGTCTGGCGTGGTTGTCGGCAGCCATCTTGGTCCGGAGGTGGGCCGACGGTAGGGGGGCCGCGGGGGAAGAGGAGTGTCGGTATGGCGATGCGCCGCTCGTCCCTATCTCCCGCGGCCTAGCGGGGCCACCACCGTTAGATGGTGGACGCGGTGGGGCTGCAGAGGAAGAGGAGTGTCGGTGTGTCGTTGCCGCTCTCCCTGTCCTCTGCAGCCGATTGGAGGTGGCCCACTTCGGTGGGCGGAGGTTGGATTTGATGGGGCTGCTCCGGGTACCTCTCTGGTGTAGCAGAGTTGACTGTGGAGCAGCCCCATCGGTATGGTGGTCAGCCATTGGCAGACCTGCCGCCGGGGCGCCGTAGTAGTTATGCGCAAGCGATCCTGCGGCGTCCCATTAAGGCGGAGGGGAGGGGAATGTCGGGTTTTAGTGGGTAGTACCGGCTCTTCTAGCCGGTGAGCCCCACATAACCACCTGGGGGGGAGGGGGGGTTTATCAGGTGGCATGCGTAAATGCATTTCCCGACAAAAAAAAAAAAAAAAAAAAAAAAAAAAAAAAAAAAAAAAAAAAAAAAAAAAAAAAAAAAAAGGTTAGGTTAGGTTAGGTTAGGTTAGGTTAGGTTAGGTTAGGTTAGGTTAGGTTAGGTTAGGTTAGGTTAGGTTAGGTTAGGTTAGGTTAGGTTCTCAGGGCAGTTGCTGGACTGCTACTGGGCGCGTCCCCCGGGTGGCGGATAGGGGAATGCCACCACATTGGTGGTACCGGTCTCGACCGGCGCGGACCAAAACCAGTAGGCATGGGCGTGCCTTTAGGGGTTTGTTAACCCCACGGCCTAAGGGTGCACACCCTGACAGAAAAGCGCGAGGTGGGGCGGGTCTGGCGGGTGCTTAATTGCGCAGCCGGACATGTACCATGGTACACCCCCCCCCCTCAACTCGTAATCCCGGTTCCTGGTGTCGTTGATCACGTCTAGCGGCCGGGACTGGGAACGAGGGCCTTGGCTTAACCGCCCGGGCTGCGAGGAAGAAAACCTCTCTAAAAAATTACCCCAATCCCAAGTGGAGAAGCAGCGCGAGGGGATGCGTGGCCGATGGGAAGATCGGTCCCTACTGCTTCCCCCGCCAGAGTACCGGCCGACACTCTGGGCGGGTTATTGAAGGCTTATCCGCATACAGGGGGCACTGTGCGGACGGACCCACCCTTCCCCCATACTCGTGGGATTTACTATGGAACTTTCTATTCAAAAATCAAAACCCAAAGACGTTGTGCCTGTGACGGGCGGAGAAGACGTGGTGCCTGAGATGGGCGGTGAAGATGTTGTGCCAGCGACTGGCGGTGCAGGCAGTCGGCCTAAGGGAGGTGTTGTGTCGCGTGTTGCGACCACGGAAAGAGTTGAGGAGGTTGCGGCAAGACAGCCGCAAGTTGTGCTGACCCGGGTGGAGCTGGAGGAAAGCGCACTAAGTAGGCTTAGTCCTACGTCCTCTTCCGGACGATTCTGGGCCGGTTCTGGGAAGGACTCCGACGGGGATGGTAGTTTTATCTCCGTAAGTTCGATTGGGAGCTCGGATAGGTCCAAGTTCAAAAAGGAAGCGCGGAAGAGACCGCATAAGACAAGCGGCCAATCAGGGTCCTCTGATGAAGATACAGGTCGGCCTAAGACCAAGGCTGCGGCAAGCAGAGGGAGAGGTAGACCTTTCACCACGGGGGAATACGTCGGTCTGGCAGAGGCGAAGAGAGCCCTCAACGAGGCCAAGAGAGAAGAGTTGAGGCTACGGGCCGAGGAAGAGGTGGCAGAGATGGCGTTAGCTGTGAGCACTAGGGCGAGCTCGCGCCTGTCCGATGTCTCGTCAGTGACGTTATTAGAGGAGACCGAGGCAGTGTTGACTTTGGACCTGCAGAGGAATGTAAAGGATAGCCTGGAAATAATTGAAAATGTGGCCAGGAAGTCCGGCAACCTCAAAGGGGGCTTTGTGAGGGCCCTTAAGGAGGCATCTAGGACCATAGCCTCAGCGGTGGACACCCTTGCCAGACGAACAGCGTCGGATGAGGCAGCCCAATTAAGGGCAAGTAATCTTCGCCTGCGGTCTGAGCTTGATGGTATGCGCAAGGAATTCGCAGCGTTGAGAGCGGAAGTGGAAGCGTCCCGAGCCGAAGTGCGGTCTTCGCCATCCCAGGCACATGTCCCGGCAAATCCCCCGCCACAACAACCGGCGGGCGTGGACGAGCTGGCGCGGTCGATCATGGTCCAGGTGGGGACCATGATCAATGCCCGCTTTGAGGCTCTAGAGGATCGCCTTCTGCCTGATCGGCGAATTCGCCCTCCACTGGCGGCGGACAAGGCGCCAACAAAACCGGCAGAGAAGGAGACTCGAGTGACAACCCTGGTCGCCCCGGCAAACCCTGCCCCACGCGAAAAGAAGGGGAAGAAAAAGAAGGAGAAAAAACCGGAACAACAACCGGCTGCGCCAACCCCAACAGCGGGAACTGCGCAGGCTACCTCAGCCTCTCCCACTGCTGACGGGTGGAACGTAGTAGTGAGACGGGGGGCCAAAAAGAAGACGGCTACAGTACAGCAGCCGAAGAAGTCGGACATGCCGCTCAAGAAGCGAAAAGTCGGGAAGCTCCGGCCTCCTCGCTCGTCAGCGGTGGTGATAAAGCTCCAGCCCTCAGCTGTCGAGCGAAAAATCACATACGGGGAGGTTTTCGCTCAGGTGAAGTCAAAAGTCGACCTGACCGAGCTGGGCATCAAGGATGTCCGCTTTAAGGTGGCCTCGACGGGAGCGCGGATGCTCGAAATACCGGGGGCTAATAGCGGGGAAAAAGCGGACGTCCTGGCGCAAGCACTAAAGGGGGCTTTAGACCTGGAGGATGTCAAGATCTCCAGGCCCACAAAGTGTGCGGAGCTTCGGGTAACCGGGCTAGATGACTCGGTTACCCCGACGGAATTGGCGGAGGCCATAAGCCGGGCAGGTGGCTGCAATGCCGACATGGTCAAAGCAGGAGACATTCGCCGGGAGAGTTTTGGGCTGGGTACGGCGTGGGTCCGTTGCCCGGTCGTCGCTGCCAAGAAGGTAGTGGACGGTGGTCGCCTCCTAGTCGGACTGGTTTCTGCGCAGGTGAAACTGCTGCAAGCTCGGCCGCAGCGGTGCTACCGCTGCCATGAGGGAGGACATGTGGCGGCGCGGTGCACAGGGGCGATAGACCGTAGTGCCGAGTGCTACAGGTGCGGGCAGCCTGGTCACCTGCGCAGCCAATGCAAGTCTGCACCACATTGCGCAGTCTGCGAGGCAGCGAAGAGGCCAGCGGACCACACGGTGGGAAGTGCCGCCTGCACCCGGTCTCAGCCGAAGAAAAAAGGGAGGAAGGCAACGTCTGGGCCAACGGCTCAGGAACAGCCGGTCCAGAATAGGACCGAGGTGGGAAGGGCCATGGAAACATAACTATGGCCCTAAAGGTTCTACAGGCGAACCTTAACCACTGCGCCAGAGCCCAGGACCTGTTTGTTCAAAGCCTGGTGCAGTGGTCGGTGCAGGTCGCTGTAATAGCGGAGCCGTATTGGGTCTCCCCGCGTGACAACTGGGCGGGCGACGACGACGGCTCGGTGGCCATCGTTTCCCAGGTCGCCGCGGTTTCCCCACCCTTTGCACGTGTTGTAAGGGGCTCGGGGTGCGTCGCGGCACTGCTGGGGCAGGTCGTCGTGGTCGGGGTATATTTCTCCCCCAACAGAACCCTGGCAGAGTTTTGAGGAGTTCTTGGACAGGTTGGGGGAGCTAATCGTCAGATGTGGGCCTGCGGAAGTCATCGTAGCGGGGGACCTGAACGCGAAGTCCGGCATGTGGGGTTCCACAGTGGAAGATGCACGGGGGAGGGCCCTTGGAGAGTGGGTTGTTGCTACCGGCCTGACAGTGATGAACCAGGGAACGGTCGACACGTGCGTGCGACGGCAGGGCGGGTCCATCGTGGACATTACGTTCGCGAGCCCTGCCTTAGCGCGCCGTGTCCACGGTTGGCGAGTGCTGGATGATGTGGAGACGCTCTCGGACGCACCGTTACATCCTATATGAGATCTCCACTCATCCGGCGGTGCCGCCACGCCGTAACCGAACTCGGAGGGAGGAAGGACCAAGATGGCAGTTGAAGCGCCTCAACCCGGAGGTATTGAAAGAGGCGGCGATTGTAGCCTCTTGGCTGCCCCAACACACAGTGTCCCCAACCGAGACAGCAGAGCGCATCGTGGAGATGGCGAAGCGCATTTGTGATGCCGCAATGCCTCGGTCCGGGCGTTGCCCCCCACGGCAACACGTCTGGTGGTGGACGGCGGAGATCGCTCAGCTGCGTGAGGACTGTGTCGCTGCCAGACGTCTCTACTCACACTGTCGTAGGAGGGCGCGTCGGGACCAGGCAGAAGAGGACAATAGATATGCCCGCTACGTAGAGGCGAAGGCGCGTCTAACGGCCCAGATCGCCAGGGCAATATCGGAAGGGAGAGCCGAGATGTTGGAGGGGCTCAATAGAGATCTCGAGCCGGAAATGTTGCGCAGTGTGCTAGACTCACTCTTCCCGCACCAGGACTTTCAGCCGCCACAGATGGGTCCACGCGGTATAGCCGATGTTGACGAAGGACTGGACGATGTCCCGGAGGTCAGCGAAGAAGAAATGGCAGTGGCTGTGGTGCGCCTGCGGGAAAAATCCGTTGCCCCCGGGCCCGACGGAATACCTGGTCGCGCCCTAGCCTTGGCAATGGACGCCTTAGGGCCTTGTGTGAGGGGACTATTCACTGCCTGTCTGGCTCAAGCCACAATTCCACAGAGGTGGAAGACAGGCAGGTTAGTCCTCCTCAGAAAGGAAGGGCGTCCGGCGGAGTCTCCTTCCGCCTACCGCCCCATCGTGTTGCTGGATGAGCTCGCCAAGCTGTTCGAGCGTATTGTCGTGGAGCGCTTAACCAAGCACATGGTGGAGGTTGGGCCGGATCTCTCGGACGCGCAATTTGGCTTCCGCGGTGGTCGCTCAACCGTAGATGCCATTCTGCGGGTCAAGTCCCGCGTGCAGGAGGCAGTTTCCCGGGGTCAGGTAGTTTTTGCGGTGTCCTTGGACATCGCAAACGCCTTCAACTCCTTGCCCTGGGCTTGCATCAGGGAGGCGCTCCGCTACCACGGGGTGCCAACCTACCTGTGCCGCGTCATCGGGGCTTACCTCTCCGAGAGATCCGTGGTCTTTCCTGAGCGGAACGGCTGGGGGAGACGGGAAGTGTCGTGCGGTGTTCCACAGGGCTCGGTTCTTGGGCCTCTCCTGTGGAACATCGGCTACGACTGGGTGTTGAGGGGTAGCACGCTGAGAGGAGTCAGTGTAGTGTGCTACGCGGATGACACCCTGGTCTTGGCGCAGGCGAATAGCCACAGAGAGGCGGCGTTGTTGGCGACGGCGGGAGTGGCTCACGTCGTTAGTAGAATACGCAGGTTGGGGCTGGAGGTTGCCCTGGAGAAATCTGAGGCGCTGTGTTTTCACGGCCCTCGAAGGGCACCTCCATCGGGCACTCACATAACGGTGGGCGGAGTCCGCATCGGCTT
The DNA here is from genome assembly GCA_921882275.1 of Brenthis ino. Lineage (NCBI taxonomy): Eukaryota > Metazoa > Arthropoda > Insecta > Lepidoptera > Nymphalidae > Brenthis > Brenthis ino. The sequence goes on along the minus strand of OV170222.1, from coordinate 21,897 downwards.
GTCGAGTACACTGAGATATTTGGGGCTCTTGCTCGACAGCCGGTGGAATTTTAAGGCGCATTTTAATGCCCTTGCGCCGAAACTTAGAAAGACGGCAGGTGCACTGGGCAGATTGCTGCCCAATGTGAGCGGACCGAGTTGCTCCAGCAGACGCCTATACCTCGGAGTTCTGCGGTCCATGGCGCTCTACGGCGCCCCGGTTTGGTCAGACGCTCTCTGCCGCGAAAACGTGGCAGTTCTGCGGCAGTCGCAAAGGGTGATGGCGACGCGGGTTATAAGGGGGTATCGGACCATATCGGGTGAAGCGGCGTGCGTGCTGGCTGGAGTTACACCCTGGGACCTGGATGCACTTTCCTTGGCGTCGTCCTATTGTCGGCGTCGAGGCCTTGCGTCCAGGGACCTCAGTCCAGCACCGCACGAGAGCGAGGAGGAGCGAGATTCCGCACTTGAGGAGTGGCTCTGCAGGCTAGAGCATCCTTCCGCTGGTCGCAGGACCATTGACGCGGTTCGCCCTGTTCTTAGGCAGTGGTTGGCGAGACGTCACGGCGTCCTCACCTTCCGGTTGACGCAGGTCCTTACGGGGCACGGGTGCTTCGGCAGATACCTGTGCCGCGTCGCCGGGAGAGAGCCGGATCCACGCTGCCACCACTGCCACGGCTGCGTCGATGAGACAGCCCAGCACGTGCTGGAGGAGTGCCCAGCTTGGGCGTCAGAGCGTGAGGCGCTCATAGGTGTTGTGGGGGCGGACCTGACGCTGCCGGCCGTGGTCTCTGCCATGGTCGAAAGCAAAAGGTCCTGGGGTGCCGTCCTGTCCTTCTGCGAGGACGTGATGTCGCAGAAGGAGGCGGCGGAGAGGGCGAGAGAGGCCAACGCCGAGCTCGCCATCCGCCGCAGGAGGACCGGGCGCCGGAGAGCGGCCCACGAACGCCGCCTCCCCCCTTAACACCAGCCAGAGGGCGGCAGACTTGGGGAAGTCTGCCGCCTAATCACCTGGCCCGAGTAGGCGCGCGCGGTGTCCCCCGCGCGCTACTCCAAACGGTGGTCGTAGAGGGTGCCACCCTCCGACACCAAGTCGTGCCGTAGGGCAATCGCCGTCGGGGTTCGCGGATGATTCTTTAGTTCCCGTGGCCCCGACCAGGAGGCGAATGAGGCGGACACAGTCAGGTTTTAGTGGGTAGGCTGCCGTGCGTTTACCACCTTTTGCGCGGCAGGAGCCCCACATAACCCGTCGTTCTTCCCCAGGCGGCGGGTACCCGGCAACAGGGTTTCCTGACTTAAAAAAAAAAAAAAAAAAAAAAAAAAAAAAAAAAAAAAAAAAAAAAAAAAAAAAAAAAAAAAAAAAGGTTAGGTTAGGTTAGGTTAGGTTAGGTTAGGTTAGGTTAGGTTAGGTTAGGTTAGGTTAGGTTAGGTTAGGTTAGGTTAGGTTAGGTTAGGTTTGGGTTCCCGGGGCAGAGGCTGACTGCTACCGGGCGCGTCCCCCGGGTGGCGGATAGGGGAATGCCACTCGCGACTGTTCCCCCAGACAGGAGCTTGTGGTACCGGAGCAATCCGGCGCGGACCAACAGCCAGGAGGGGCAGGGGGAGCGGTGTCAGGAGGGCGCCGTCTCCTCCTTGGAGGTAGCGCGGTGTCTCCGGCCGTTTTGCGGTAGGAGGCGCTGCGCGGGCCGTGCTGCCGGGGCTAGCCCGTCGGTGCGGCGGCTGGAGCGGGGCCATTTCGGTGGTCCTGCGTCTGGCGTGGTTGTCGGCAGCCATCTTGGTCCGGAGGTGGGCCGACGGTAGGGGGGCCGCGGGGGAAGAGGAGTGTCGGTATGGCGATGCGCCGCTCGTCCCTATCTCCCGCGGCCTGGCGGGGCCACCACCGTTAGATGGTGGACGCGGTGGGGCTGCAGAGGAAGAGGAGTGTCGGTGTGTCGTTGCCGCTCTCCCTGTCCTCTGCAGCCGATTGGAGGTGGCCTACTTCGGTGGGCGGAGGTTGGATTTGATGGGGCTGCTCCGGGTACCTCTCTGGTGTAGCAGAGTTGACTGTGGAGCAGCCTCATCGGTATGGTGGTCAGCCATTGGCAGACCTGCCGCCGGGGCGCCGTAGTAGTTATGCGCGAGCGATCCTGCGGCGTCCCATTAAGGCGGAGGGGAGGGGAATGTCGGGTTTTAGTGGGTAGTACCGGCTCTTCTAGCCGGTGAGCCCCACATAACCACCTGGGGGGGGAGGGGGGGTTTATCAGGTGGCATGCGTAAATGCATTTCCCGACAAAAAAAAAAAAAAAAAAAAAAAAAAAAAAAAAAAAAAAAAAAAAAAAAAAAAAAAAAAAAAAAAAAAAAAAGGTTAGGTTAGGTTAGGTTAGGTTAGGTTAGGTTAGGTTAGGTTAGGTTAGGTTAGGTTTTCAGGGCAGTTGCTGGACTGCTACTGGGCGCGTCCCCCGGGTGGCGGATAGGGGAATGCCACTACATTGGTGGTACCGGTCTGACCGGCGCGGACCAAAACCAGCAGGCATGGCCGTGCCTTTAGGGGTTCGTTAACCCCACGGCCTAGGGGAGCACACCCTAAACAAAGCCGAAGCTGTGGATCAGCAAACAACCATCATGCAAGCAGAAAGTAAAGAGAGACTACCCCAGGAGGGTACCGGTGTGACATTCCACCGGGAATCCCTTCACGCTACGGCGTGCTGCCCCTTGAATTCTGGGGGGGGCAACTCCTGCTTAAGTGATGCCGGTGAAGAGCCCGAGAAGGGTGGAGTAGATGGTGAGCCTGAGATGGGCGGAGTGACTGTGGGGCCCGCGAAGGGCGGAGTAAAGGAGAGGCCTGCGACGGGCGGAGTTAAAGGAAGGCTTTTGAAGGGCGTACCTACTAAAGGCACTACTGTTTTCTGTTGCCCAGGGTTATCGGAGCCAGTCTGGTTCTCCAGATGATGACAAAAGGCTCGATGCGAGAGTACCAGTTACTCGCATGAGAGGTCGTCCACCAACCACTGGACAATATATGGGATTGGCCGAAGCCCAACGAGCCCTCAACGAGGCGAGGAGGGAGGAGCTCAGACTCAAGGCCCAAAAGGAGGTGGCAGAAAAGGCGGCGGCACTTAGGATCAGAGCCAGCCCACGCACCTGTGCACCCGCTAACAAGACTGGAGCGATTGGGGAGGCTGAGTTAGTCACGGACCTCCAGGGCAAGATCCAAACAAGTCTGGAGGTGATCAAGATGGTTGCAACAAAATCTGGCAACTTGAAGGGTGGCTTTGTGAAGGCGCTGAAAGACGCGGCAAGTACAATTGCCAGTGCCGTGGACAATCTAGCGCGGCGAACAGCAACTGAGGAGGCAGCGCAACTCCGGGCCAATAACGCCAAGCTACAGAAGGAGGTTGATGACCTGAGAAAGGAAGTAGCAGCGATGAGGTCGGAACTGGATCGAGCTCGGATAGCGCCACCACTGCAATCATCTACTGCAAATTTGGCGCCTAGTATGGAGATAGCGGAACTCAGGAGGGAGCTCGCGCTGATTAAGGAACAACGTACTGTTACCCCAACGGCGGGCCCGGCTCCTATCGACGCTGATAAATTGGTGCGCTCCATCATAGGACAGATTAGCACCATGGTAGATGCCCGCTTCGAGGCATTGGAGACAAGGATGATGCCACCAGAAGAACAAATGGCTCAACCGTCATTGACTACAAACGTGGATCGCACCCGGGAGCCGCAAGCCATTGCTACCACGTTGATGGCTCCCGCCAATCCTGGTAAGAAGGGACGCCAAAAGAAAAAGAAGAAAGAGTCTTCCAAATTGGCGCAACCAGTTGCCCCTAAACATGCTGAACCACCTCCACCTGCTTCTAGTATATCAGAGGGATGGAACTTGGTGGTCAAGCGGGGCGCAAAGAAGAAGGCAGTGGCAGCAAACCAGTCACAAAGAAGGTACCATCTGGTGAGCCAAAACTGAAGCTGCGTCCACCCCGTTCCGCTGCGGTTACTATCAAGCTTCAGCCCGCAGCCGTCGAACGGAATTTAACATACGGAGAGGTGTTCGCCCAGGTAAAGCAAAAGCTGGACCTAAACGACCTGGGCATCAACGACCTAAGGTATAAGGTGGCTGCAACAGGCGCCAGGATGCTGGAGATACCTGGTTCCAATAAGGATGACAAGGCCGATGCCCTAGCTCAGCAGCTGAGAACTATCTTGGCCGCGGAGGATGTACACATCTCTCGTCCAATGAAATGTGCCGAACTGCAGATACTAGGTCTTGACGACTCAGTAACAGTGGAAGACCTGACTGAAGCTGTCAGCAAGATGGGAAGCTGCTCCAAGGAGATGATAAAGGTCGGGGAGATACGCCGCAATCAGATAGGCCTAGGAACAGCCTGGATCAAATGTCCTGTGATGGCTGCTAAAAAGGTCGCAGATGGGGGCAGAATACGAGTTGGTTTTGTATCGGCCCAAGCCAAACTGCTACAGCCCCGACCCCAGCGGTGCTTCCGCTGTCATGAAGTGGGGCACGTGGTGGCTAAGTGCAAAAGCGGTAATGACCGGAGCAACCAATGTTTCCGATGTGGACTCCCGGGACACAAGCGTGGGCAATGCTCTGCCACGCCGCACTGCCCGGTATGTGAGGTGGCCAAGAGGCCGGCCAATCATATAGTTGGGAGCAAAGCTTGCACCCGGGCCCCGGCTCGTTGCCGTCCTGCGACTAAGACAGTCGAGCCGCCCACGGAGGATCTGGGAGCTGACAACAATAATGGCCACTGCCACTAAATGTTTGCAGGCGAACCTGAACCACTGTGCCAGAGCTCAAGACTTGCTGGTCCAGAGCCTGGTGCAGTGGTCGGTACAGGTGGCGATTATAGCGGAGCCGTACTTTGTTCCCCCGCGGGATAACTGGGCCGGGGATGAAAATGGGCAGGTCGCCATCGTGACCCAGGTCGCTGCCGGCGCCCCGCCTTTTGCACGGATTGTAAAGGGGTCGGGATATGTCGCGGCACTGCTGGGTCGGTTGGTTGTGATTGGGGCATATTTCTCCCCCAACAAAACTCTGGCAGAATTTGAAGAGTTCTTAGACGAGTTGGGGGAAGTAATTGCCAGGTTTGAGCCGGCAGAAGTTCTCCTCGCGGGGGACTTGAATTCGAAGTCCACCATGTGGGGATCGACAGTGGAGGATGCGCGAGGAAGGGAGCTCGCGGAGTGGGCCATTGCTACCGGCCTGACGATCCTGAACCAGGGAACGGTCGACACGTGCGTGCGACGGCAGGGCGGGTCCATCGTGGACGTAACGTTCGCGAGCCCTGCTTTAGCGCGCCGTGTCCACGGCTGGCGAGTGCTGGATGATGTGGAGACACTTTCGGACCACCGTTACATCAGATATGAGATCTCCACTCATCCGGCGGTGCCGCCAAGCCCTAACCGAACCCTGAGGGGGGAGGGTCCGCGGTGGCAGGTGAAGCGCCTCAATCCGGAGGTGCTGAAAGAGGCGGCAATTGTAGCCGCTTGGCTGCCTCATGAAATTACATCCCCGGAAGATACAGCAAGGCGGATTGAAGAGCTGGCGAAGCGCATTTGCGATGCCGCAATGCCTCGTTCCGGACGTCGCCCTCCTAAGAAACAGGTATGGTGGTGGACGGCAGAAATCGCGCAACTGCGTGAGGACTGCGTCGCTGCCAGACGCCTGTTCTCGCATTACCGAAGGAGGGTGCATCGAGATAGGGCGGAGGAGGATCGTAGATATGCAGGATATGTGGAGGCGAAGGCGAGCCTGCAAGCTCAGATTGCCAAGGCCATTGCTGAGGGGAGGGCCGCAATGTTGGAGGGGCTCAATGAAGACCCCTGGGGCACACCGTACAGACTGGTCATGGACAAGCTCCGCCCCTGGGCTCCCCCAATCACTGAATCGCTCGATAGGGAAGTGCTGCGAAGTGTGTTGGAGAATTTATTTCCACACCGACATAACTTTGCGCCGCCGCAGATGGCTCCGAGTGCAACGGCTGAAGAGGCTGAAGGGCAGGAGGAAGTGCCGGAAGTCGATGAGGACGAGATGGCAGTTTGCAGTAGCGCGCCTGCGGAGAAAATCGGTCGCACCCGGGCTGGATGGAATACCGGGTCGCGCTCTAGTCCTGGCGATGGACGCTTTTAGGGCCTTGTATGAGGGGACTATTCACTGCCTGTCTGGCTCAAGCCACAATTCCACAGAGGTGGAAGACAGGCAGGCTAGTCCTCCTCAGGAAGGAAGGGCGTCCAGCGGAGTCTCCCTCTGGTTACCGCCCCATCGTGCTTTTGAGTGAGATAGCTAAGTTGTTCGAGCGCATCGTGGTAGAACGCCTAATCAAGCACATGGCGGAGGTCGGGCCAGATCTATCGGACACGCAGTTTGGCTTCCGCGGTGGTCGCTCAACCGTGGATGCCATCCTGTGGGTGAAGTCCCGCGCGCAGGATGCGGTCTCCCGGGGTGAGGTAGTTTTTGCGGTGTCCCTGGACATCGCAAACGCCTTTAACTCTTTGCCCTGGGCTTGCATCAGGGAAGCACTCCGATATCACGGGGTGCCCACCTACCTGCGTCGCGTTATCAAGGATTACCTCTCCGATAGATCGGTGGTCTTTCCCGAGCGGGACGGCTGGGGGAGACGCGAGGTGTCGTGCGGTGTTCCACAGGGCTCGGTACTTGGGCCGCTCCTGTGGAACATCGGTTACGACTGGGTGCTGAGGGGTAGGACACTAACGGGAATCAGCGTAGTGTGTTACGCAGATGACACCCTCGTCTTGGCGCGGGCGAAGAGCCACAGAGAGGCGGCGATATTGGCGACGGCGGGAGTGGCCCATATAGTCAGTAGGATAAGGTGGTTGGGATTGGAGGTTGCTCTCGGGAAATCGGAAGCGATCTGTTTCCATGGCCCTAGAAGAGCACCTCCACCGGACACCCACATCACGGTCGGCGGAGTCCGCATCGGCTTGTCGAGCACGATGAAGTACCTGGGACTCGTGCTCGACGGCCGGTGGAACTTCCGGGCCCATTTCAAAAACCTCGCACCAAAACTGACGAAGACAGCGGGTGCACTCGGAAGATTACTACCGAACGTCAGTGGACCGAATTGCGCCAGTAGGCGCTTGTATCTTGGAGTCTTGAGGTCCATGGCGCTTTACGGTGCCCCGGTATGGGCAGATGCTCTCAGTCGCGAGAACGTGGCTGTCTTGCGGCAGTCACAAAGAATAATGGCGACAAGAGTCGTGCGAGGGTACCGGACCATCTCGGGCGAAGTAGCGTGCGTGCTGGCTGGAGTACTACCCTGGGACCTGGATGCGCTTTCCTTGGCGTCGACCTATTGTCGGCGTCGAGGCTATGCATCCGGGGACCTGAGTCCAGACACGCACGAGAGCGAGGAGCGGGATGCCGCACTTGAGGGATGGCTTAGTAGATTAGAGCACCCCTCGGCTGGACATAGGACAATTGACGCAGTTCGTCCCGTCTTTAGGCAGTGGTTGGCGAGACGTCACGGTGTCCTCACTTTCCGGCTGACGCAGGTCCTCACGGGGCACGGGTGCTTCGGCGGATACCTGTGCCGCGTCGCCGGAAGAGAACCGGATCCACGCTGCCACCACTGCCACAACTGCGTTGACGAGTCCGCACAGCATGTGCTGGCAGAGTGCCCAGCGTGGCAGTCAGAGCGCGAGGCGCTTTGTAGTGTGGTGGGGGCTGACCTGACGTTGCCGGCCGTGATTTCAGCCATGGTCGGTGACGAAAGGTCATGGGCTGCCGTCCTATCCTTTTGCGAGGATGTAATGTCGCGGAAGGAGGCGGCGGAGAGAGAAAGGGAGGTGACTTCCGATCTTGCCATCCGCCGCAAAAGGACCGGGCGCCGGAGAGCGGCCCACGATCGCCGCCTCCCCCCCTAACACCAGCCAGAGGGCGGTAGACTTGGGGAAGTCTGCCGCCTAACAACCTGGCCCGAGTAGGCGCGCGCGGTGTCCGCCGTGCGCCACTCCAGAAGAGTCGTAGAGGGTAGTGCTCCCACCCTCCGACACCGAGTCGTGCCGTTGGGCAATCGCCGTCGGGGTCGCGGATGATTTCCAGTTCCCGTGGCCCCGACCTCAAGGCGAGTAAGGTGGACACCGTCAGGTTTTAGTGGGTAGGCTGCCGCGCGTTTACTACCTTTGCGCGGCAGGAGCCCCACATAACCCGTCGTTTTTCCCCAGGCGGCGGGGTACCCGGCAACAGGGTTTCCTGACGTAAAAAAAAAAAAAAAAAAAAAAAAAAAAAAAAAAAAAAAAAAAAAAAAAAAAAAAAAAAAAAAAAAAGGTTAGGTTAGGTTAGGTTAGGTTAGGTTAGGTTAGGTTAGGTTAGGTTAGGTTAGGTTAGGTTAGGTTAGGTTAGGTTAGGTTAGGTTCTCAGGGCAGTTGCTGGACTGCTACTGGGCGCGTCCCCCGGGTGGCGGATAGGGGAATGCCACCACATTGGTGGTACCGGTCTTGACCGGCGCGGACCAAAAACCAGCAGGCATGGGCGTGCCTTTAGGGGTTTGTTAACCCCACGGCCTAAGGGAGCACACCCTGACAGAAAAGCGCGAGGTGGGGCGGGTCCGGCGGGTGCTTAATTGCGCAGCCGGACAAGCACTCATGTGCACCCCCCCCTCAACTCGTAATCCCGGTTCCTGGTGTCGTTGATCATGTCTAGCGGCCGGGACTGGGACCGAGGGCCCTGGCTTAATCGCCTGGGCTGCGAGGAAGAAAACCTCTCTAAAAAATTACCCTAATCCCAAGCGGCGGAGCAGCGTGAGGGGATGCGTGGCCGATGGGTTGTTCGGTCACGACTGCTTCCCCCACTTGAGTACCGGCCAACACTCGAGTGGGTTACAGTTGGGCTTATCCGGGTGCAGGGGGCACCACTCGGATGGACGGTTTATTTCCCCCATAATCGTGGGAACAAAATGGAATCTTTTATAAACCAAAACCCAAACACTGATGACGTGGAGCCTGTGATGGGCGGAGTAAGTGAGGTTGGGCCTGTAATAGGCGGAGTTGAGGCGGGGCCCGCGAAGGGCGGAGATGAAATGTTGCCCGTGAAGGGCGGAGTAATAAAGAGGCCTGTGAGAGGCAGAGTCGGTGTCGAGCCAGAAACTGGAGGACCCAGTAGGACGAGGCTCGCGAAGGGAGTAGGCAGCGTGCCTTCTAAGGTTCCTGCAACCCAAACGTGTCGGAGTCAGTCGGTCTCACCAGAGGAGGACAAGGAGAAGTTACCAACCAGTCGCTTGAGAGGTCGGCCACCCACAACAGGCCAATATGTGGGACTGGCGGAAGCCCAGAGAGCCCTCAACGAAGCAAAGAGGGAGGAGCTTAGACTAAGAGCCCAGAAGGAGGTGGCTGATAAGGCGGCGGCCTTAAGAATCAGAGCTCAGAGAGCCAGCCCGCGCCCACTCACGCCAGGTGGATCCAAAGCGGTAGCGGAAGAGGAGACGGACACAGCAATGGAGCTCCAGGGGAAAATCACGAGTAGCCTGGAAGTGATTGAAATGGTTGCCGCCAAATCTGGCAACCTGAAGGGTGGGTTTGTGAAGGCTCTCAAAGACGCGGCGCGTACTATTGCAAGTGCCGTGGAGTCTCTAGCAGAGCGCACAGCAACCGAGGAGGTGGCACAGCTTCGGGAAAACAATAAGAAGCTACAGATGGAGATAACTGGGCTTAGGAAGGACGTGGCAGAAATGAGGCTGGAGATAGAAAGGTCTCGAACAGCACCACCGCCGCAACCACCTTCTGTGATTCCAGCGCAGAGTACGGAGGAGCTGGCACAAGCCATAATGCTCCAGGTCGGGACAATGCTAAATGCACGTCTGGAGGCTTTCCAGGATCGGCTCCTGCTAGAGCAGCGCGAATGTCCCTCGCACGCGGCCGATAAGGCACAATCCAAAAGGGCACCCAACATGGAGACTGCGACCGCCACCACCACCTTGGTAGCGCGAGCGAACCCTGCAGTGGAAAAAGGAAAGGCGAAGAAGCCCAAAGGGAAAAAGAAGAAGAAGGCAAGCGCACCCCTGCAGGCCGCACCAGAGGGTCCGCGTCCCTTGCCACCTGCTCCCACCAATATGTCGGAGGAGTGGAGCGTAGTGGTATCGAAGAGCTACAAGAAGAAGGAAAGGGCCAAGAAAAAGCTGTCGGAGCCAAGAGCACAAAAGCCCAAGCCACCCAAACTGCGCCCACCAAGATCTGCGGCGGTGGTTATAAAGCTACAGCCAGGAGCAACGGAGCGCCTAACCTATGGCGAGGTATTTGCTCGGGTGAAGCGCGAAGTGCGCCTGGAGGATCTAGGAATCGCAGACCTCCGTTTCAAGGTGGCGACCACAGGGGCCAGAATGCTGGAAGTGCCCGGCAAGAAACAGTGCCGACAAGGCGGACGCTCTTGCACAGAAACTCAGGGGGGTACTGTGCGAAGACGACGTGGTAGTCTCTAGGCCGACCAAATGCGCGGAGATACGTGTCATCGGCCTGGATGACTCCGTCACGCCAGACGAACTGGCAGAAGCTGTGGGTAAAGTCGGTGGCTGCTCGCCCGCAACAGTGAAGGTAGGAGGGATCCGCCGCGACCATACCGGGTTGGGGTCGGCGTGGGTTCGTTGCCCCGTAGCGGCTTGCTAAAAAGGTGGTAGATGGTGGCCGTCTCCTAGTGGGGCTGGTATCCGCGCAGATAAAACTGCTGCAGCCCCGGTCCCTGAGATGCTTCCGGTGCCACGAGGAAGGCCATGTTGCGGCACAGTGCACGGGACTAATAGACCGCAGTGGCCAGTGCTACAAGTGCGGACAGCCTGGCCACATACGCAGCCAATGTGACAATGCACCACACTGTGCAGTATGCGAGGCGGCAAAGAGGCCAGCCGATCACATAGTGGGAAGTGTAGCCTGCACGCGGGGCACAAAGCCTGGCAGAAATAAAGGCAGAAGAGCAGCATCTGGGCCATCAGCTCAAAAGCAGCAGTCCCGTAATAGGGACGAGGTGGACGCGAACATTGAGATCCAGTGATGGCTTTTACGGTCCTACAAGGGAATGTGAACCACTGTGCCAGGGCCCAGGACCTGTTTGTCCAAAGCTTGGTGCAGTGGTCCGTGCAGGTCGCCGTTGTTGCGGAGCCATATTCAGTTCCTCCGCGAGATAACTGGGTAGGGGATGAGGACGGACAGGTCGCGATCGTGACTCAGGTCGCCGCGGGCGCCCCACCTTTTACGCGTGTTACAAAGGGTTCGGGATGTGTCGCGGCACTGCTGGGGCAGATCGTCGTAGTCGGAGTTTATTTTTCTCCTAATAAAACTCTGGCTGAGTTTGAAGAGTTCCTGGACAGGCTGGGGGATTTAATTACCAGATTCCAGCCTGCCGAAGTCCTTCTCGCGGGGGACTTGAACTCTAAGTCCAGCCTGTGGGGCTCGGCAACGGAGGACGCGCGGGGGAGGGCCCTTGCGGAGTGGGTAGTTGCCACCAACCTGACGGTCCTTAACCGGGGAACGGCGAACACGTGCGTGGCGACGGCAGGGCGGCTCAATCGTGGACGTAACGTTCGCGAGCCCAACCTTAGCGCGCCGTGTCCAGGGATGGCGAGTGCTGGAGGACGTGGAGACTCTTTCGGACCATCTATACATCCGATTGGAGGTCTCCACCCATCCGGCGGTGCCGCCAGGCCCCAGGCGAACCTCGGGAGAGGATAGTCCGAGGTGGCAGCTAAAGCGTCTCAAGGCAGAGGTGCTGAAGGAGGCCGTGGAAGTAGCTGCGTGGCTGCCCCATAACACTGGGGGAATCGAGGACTCGGTGGAGAGGCTGACGAGAGCTGATGACACGGGCCTGTGACGTGTCTATGCCTCGCTCAAGGCGCTGCCCATCTAGGCGCCAGGTGTACTGGTGGTCGGCGGCGATTGTGCGATTGCACGAGGAGTGTGTGGCCGTCAGACGCCGGTACATCCGCTGTCGCAGGAGGCGATTTAGGAGCCGCAACGCAGGAGACAGAGAAAGGCACATGGCTGAGGAAGACCGATCTATACGCAGAGTATGTGGCCGCAAAAACCAGCTTGCAGGTGGCAATAACTGAGTCGCAGACCACGGCCAGGGAGCGGATGCTGGATGAGCTCAACCGCGATCCCTGGGGGACGCCCTACAGGACGGTGCGTAACAAGCTCCGTCCTTGGGCCCCCCCACTTACGCAGTCTCTCCAGCCCAGCGTAGTCCGGGAAGTGGTCGCGACTCTGTTTCCCCACGGTGCGCAGGCAGAACATCAGCCGCCACCGATGGCCCCGCGGGAAACAAGGGAGGAGGAAAGTGAAGTCCCGGAAGTCACTGAAGAGGAGGTGGAAAGTGCCGTAGCTCGTCTCCGGGAAAAGAGAGTGGCCCCCGGCCTAGATGGTATACCAGGGCGAATATGGGTGCTGGCCATGGAGTCCCTGGAGTTGAGAGTTCGAGGACTATTTACTGCCTGTCTGGCTCAAGCCATAATTCCACAGCGGTGGAAGACAGGCAGACTAGTCCTCCTCAAAAAGGAGGGGCGGCCCGCGGAATCTCCGTCTGCATACCGCCCCATCGTCCTCCTTGACGAAGTGGCCAAGCTCTTTGAGCGCGTAGTCGCCAAGCGCTTGGTGGCACACCTAGAGCGGGCGGGACCTAACCTCTCCGACGTCCAGTTTGGTTTTCGCGGTGGTCGTTCCACCGTGGATGCCATTCTGCGCGTCCGGTCCCAGGCGCAGGAAGCAGTATCCCGGGGTGACGTTGTTGTCGCGGTGTCGTTGGACATCGCCAACGCGTTTTAACACGTTGCCTTGGAGTTGCATAAGGGAGGCACTCCGCTATCATGGGGTGCCGACCTACCTCCGACGCGTCGTTGGGGCCTACCTGTCGGGGGAGGTGGGTGAAGTTCCCCGGTCAAAATGGCTGGGAAAGCCGGGAGGTGGTATGCGGTGTTCCGCAGGGGTCGGTTACTTGGGCCACTCCTGTGGAACATTGGATATGACTGGGTGCTTCGGGGTACCGGTCTAAGGGGAGTGGAGGTGACCTGCTACGCGGACGACACGCTGGTAACAGCTCGGCAGCGAACCTATAGCGAAGCAGCTATGCTGGCTACAGCAGGAGTAGGTTTTGTCGTTGGCAGAATTAGGCGGTTAGGTCTTGAGGTCGCCCTCGGAAAATCGGAGGCGATATGCTTCCATGGTCCTCGTAGGGCACCTCCGTCGGACGCGCACATCGTCGTGGGGGGAGTCCCGCATCGGCGTTACGAGCACGATGAAGTACCTAGGACTCGTGCTCGACAGCCGGTGGGACTTCCGGGCGCACTTTGACGCCCTGGTGCCGCGACTGTTGAAGGAGGCGGCGGCATTATCCAGGCTCTTGCCAAATGTAGGAGGACCGAGCGCGGTAACAAGGCGGCTCTACACAGGTGTCGTGCGCTCGATGGCCATGTACGGTGCCCCAGTGTGGGCGGATGCCCTGACACGCGATAACATCGCTCTGCTGCGGAGGGCCCAGAGAGTGATGGCGATAAGGGTAATCAGGGGGTACCGTACCATCTCAGGAGAGGTAGCGTGTATATTGGCAGGAGTACTGCCGTGGGACTTAGATGCGCGTTCCTTGGCGTTGATATATCATCGGCGCCGAGGCCTAGCGTCCAGGGACCCAAGCATAACGCACAGTCAGCAGGTCGAAGACGAGCAAGAGCGGGTAGCCGCAGTAGAAGAGTGGCGGTCCAGGCTGGAGAACCCTTGCGCTGGCCGATGGACCATCGAGGCAGTTCGCCCCATTCTCGCGCAGTGGTTGGGCAGGCGGCACGGCGTCCTAACCTTCCGCGCCACGCAGATCCTCTCGGGGCATGGTTGCTTCGGGGGATATCTGTGTCGGGTCGCCGGGAGGGAGCCCTCTCCTCGCTGCCACCATTGTGACGACTGTCCCGATGAGTCGGCCCAGCATACGCTGGAGGTGTGCCCAGCATGGGCGACGGAGCGCGAGGCGCTCCAAAGTGTCGTGGGCCGGACCTGACGCTGATGGCCGTGATCTCTGCCATGGCCGGAAGCGAAAGGTCCTGGGGTGCCGTCCTGTCCTTCTGCGAGGACGTGATGTCGCAGAAGGAGGCGGCGGAGAGGGTGAGAGAGGCCAACGCCGAGCTCGCCATCCGCCGCAAAAGGACCGGGCGCCGGAGAGCGGCGCACGATCGCCGCCTCCCCCCTAGCACGAGCCAGAGGGCGGTCGGCTTGGGGAAGCTGATCGTCCACTGATCTGGCCCGAGTAGGCGCGCGCGGAGTCGTCCGCGCGCCACTCGAAGAGGTCGTCCGGGGTTAATCCCCCCCCCCGTGATATTGAGGTGGGCCTTCAGAGGCTCTCGCCGCTGGGGTTTACAGAAGAATCTGGATGCCTGTGACCCCAGCCTTGTGGCGACAAAGCGGCCTTCGTCAGGTTTTTAGTGGGTAGGCTGTCGCGCGTTTTCCATCTTTGCGCGGCAGGAGCCCCACATAACCCGTTCCGCCTATCCCCAGGCGGACGGGTACCCGGGAACAGGGTTTTCCTGACGTTAAAAAAAAAAAAAAAAAAAAAAAAAAAAAAAAAAAAAAAAAAAAAAAAAAAAAAAAAAAAAAAAAAGGTTAGGTTAGGTTAGGTTAGGTTAGGTTAGGTTAGGTTAGGTTAGGTTAGGTTAGGTTAGGTTAGGTTAGGTTAGGTTAGGTTAGGTTAGGTTAGATCCTCTCGGGGCATGGTTGCTTCGGGGGGTACCTGTGTCGGGTCGCCGGGAGGGAGCCCTCTCCTCGCTGCCACCACTGCGACGACTGCCCGGACGAGTCGGCCCAGCATACGCTGGAGGTGTGCCCGGCCTGGGAGACGGAGCGCGAGGCGCTCAGAAGTGTTGTGGGGGCGGACCTGACGCTGCCGGCCGTGATTTCCGCCATGGCTGAAAGCGAAAGGTCCTGGGGTGCCGTCCTGTCCTTCTGTGAGGATGTGATGTCGCAGAAGGAGGCGGCGGAGAGGGCGAGAGAGGCCAACGCCGAGCTCGCCATCCGCCGCAGGAGGACCGGGCGCCGGAGAGCGGCGCACGATCGCCGCCTCCCCCCCTAACACTGGCCAGAGGGCGGTAGACTTGGGGAAGTTTGCCGCCTAATCACCTGGCCCGAGTAGGCGCGCGCGGTGTCCCCCGCGCGCTGCTCTAGATGGTGGTCGTCGAGGGTGTTGCTCCCACCCTCCGACACCGAGACGTGCCGATGGGCAATCGCCGTCGGGGTTCGCGGAGGAGTCTCCGGTTCCCGTGGCCCCGACCTTGAGGCGACTGAGGTGGACCACCGTCAGGTTTTAGTGGGTAGGCTGCCGCGCGTTTACCATCTAGCGCGGCAGGAGCCCCACATAACCCGTCGTTCTTCCCCAGGCGGCGGGTACCCGGCAACAGGGTTTCCTGAGATAAAAAAAAAAAAAAAAAAAAAAAAAAAAAAGGTTAGGTTAGGTTCTCAGGGCAGTTGCTGGACTGCTACTGGGCGCGTCCCCCGGGTGGCGGATAGGGGAATGCCACCATATTGGTGGTACCGGTCTTGACCGGCGCGGACCAAAACCAGTAGGCATGGGCGTGCCTTTAGGGGTTTGTTAACCCCACGGCCTAAGGGAGCACACCCTGACAGAAAAGCGCGGAGGTGGGGCGAGCCCGGCGGGCGCTTAACTGCGCAGCCCGGCTAGCACTTTGTGCAACGCCCCTCCCACATCGTAATCCCGGGACCCGGTGTCGTTGCCATGTCTAGCGGCCGGTAACTGGGACCGATAGCCTCGGCTTAACCGCCCGGGCTGCGAGGAAGAAAACCTCTATAAAAAATCACCCCAATCCCAAGTGGCGGAGCAGCGCGAGGGGATGCGTGGCCGATGGGAGATCGGTCACTACTGCTACCCCCGCTAGAGTACCGGCCGAAACTCTATGCGGGTTACGTTAGGCTTATCCGCATACAGGGGGCACTGTGCGGACGGACCCACCCTTCCCCCATACTCGTGGGATTTACTTATGGATCATTTTAACACAAAACCAAAAACCCAAGACGTTGTGCCTGCGATGGGCGGAGAAGACGTTGTGCCTGCGACGGGCGGAGATGATGTTGTGCCAGTGACTGGTGGTTGCTGGCGTTCGGCCAAGGAGGAGTGATGTGTCGCGTGTTGCGACTGCGGAGGGGGTCGCCGGCAAGGACAGCCGCAAGTCGTGCTTACCCGGGTGGATCTTGGGGAGAGCGCGATGTCGAGAAGGAACTCGTTTATCCTCGGGGGGACGACTCTGGGCGTCCGGGAGGGAGTCCGACGGAGACAGTGTTGTCTCGATGAGCTCAGTTGGGAGTATGGGCAGGTCCCAATTCCTGAAAGACCACCGAAAAAGGCCTAGGAGCCGACAGGGAAGTCGATCGGGGTCATCAGACGAAGAGAAGAGGCCTAAGACCAAGCCGGTGGCCAGTAAAGGGAGAGGACGGCCAGCTACCACTGGCGAATATGTCGGTTTGGCCGATGCAAAGAGAGCCCTTAATGAGGCGAAAAAGGAAGAGATGAGATTGCGTGCAGAGGAAGAGGTGGCGGAGATGGCACTATCAGTGTGCACTCGGGCAAACTCACGCCAATCCGACGTTTCGTCTGTGCCATTCGTTGGAGTGTGAGGAGAATGAGGTGATCCCGGCTTCTGAGCTGAAGAAAAAAGTTAAGGACAGTCTGGAGGTCATCGAGAATGTGGCCAAGAAGTCCGGCAACTTAAAAGGGGGTTATATAAAGGCCCTTAAGTTAGCGGGCGGGGGCCATAGCATCGGCGGTGGACACCCTTGCGGGACGGACGGTGTCTGATGAGGTGGCTCTTTTGAGGGCCAGCAAACGCTCGTCTGCGGGTTGAACTGGAAGAGATGCGCAAGGAGTTCGCCTCACTTAGAGCGCAGGTGGAGGTGTCCAGAGTCGAGGTGCGGACCCTCTTCATCTCAGGCGCAGGCCCCGGCGAATCCCCCGCCACAACACCCGGCGGGCGTGGAGGAGCTAGCCCGGACGATAATGGTCCCAGGTGGGGTCCATGGTGAATGCCAGGTTTGAGGCTCTCGAGGGACCGCCTCCTTCCTCAGAGGCGCATTCGCCCTCCGCTGGCAGGCTGGACAAGCCGCAGAAGGAGACGGCACAGAAAACAGCGGAGAGTAGCCACTCAAGTGTCGACGTTGGTGCTCCAGCGAACCCTGCGCCGCTAGGGAAGAAAGCCCAAAAAGGCGAAAAAGAGTAAGGCGACAAACCAGCCTGCCCGTACGGCCGATCCTGAGGAGTCTCGTCCACCTCCACCGGACTCCTGCCTAACCTGACAGAAGGGTGGAACGTGGTGGCACGAAAGAAGCCCAAAAAGAAGAAGGAGGCGAGTGCGCCACAGGAAAAACGGGCGACCACATTAAAGCCGAAAGCGCCTTAAAGCGCCAAAATTGCGGGCTCCACGGTCAGCTGCGGTAGTCCTGAAGTTGTTGCCAGGTGCCGCTGAGAAAAAGGTGACGTACAGCGAGGTGTTTGCCCAAATTAAAAGGGGACGTGAATTCTGGCGGACATGGACATTGCCGACGTCCGCTTTAAGGTGGCTGCTACAGGGGCGAGAATACTGGAGCTGCCTGGAGTCAACAGCGCAAACAAGGCAGACTCCCTCGCACAAAAGATACGTGGGGTCCTCGGAGACGGCTGTGTCCAAGTGACCAGGCCCACAAAGTGCGCGGAGATCCGGGTCGTTGGTGTGGACGACTCGGTGACGCCACAAGAACTGGCCCTAAATATCGGGAAAGTGGGTGGTTGCACGGTAGAGGCAGTGCGGGTAGGAGAAATCCGTCGCAAACCGCGCTGGCCTCGGGACGGCGTGGGTGAGTTGCCCAGTAGCTGCAGCGAGAAAGGTGGTGGATGGCTGGGCGCATTCTTGTGGGCTTTGTATCGGCGAAGGTACATCTTCTTCAGCCACGAGCCCAAAGATGCTTCCGCTGCCTTAGAGGGTGGACACGTTGCCGCAAAATGCTCGTGCGTGACAGACCGTAGTGGGCTATGCTTCCGCTGCGGACAGACGGGACACAAACGCAGTGAATGCACTGCCACACCCCACTGTCGCAGTATGCGAGGCCGCGCAGAGAAACGCAGATCACTCCGTAGGCAGTGCTGCGTGTAGTCGGTCCCAAAACAAAGCGCCGAAACGAAGAAAGGCATCTGGGCCCAAAGGGCAAGAAAAGTCTACCACCGATAAGGACGCGTCGATGACACGAATGGAGACTTAACGATGGACGTAAAGTTTCTGCAAGGGAATATAAACCACTGTGCCAGAGCACAGGACTTGTTGGTTCAAAGCCTGGTGCAGTGGTCCATACAAGTGGCGGTTGCGGCGGAGCCTTATTCGGTTCCGCCGCGTGACAATTGGGCGGGTGACAACGACGGGCTGGTGGCCATCGTGACCCAGGTCGCCGCGGGCTCCCCCCCCTTTACGCGTATTGTAAGGGGTTTCGGGATGTGTCGCGGCACTGCTGGGTGACATGGTGGTGGTGGGTGTGTATTTCTCCCCCAACCGGCCCGTCGCGGAGTTCGAGGGGTTCCTGGATGAGGTGACGGAGCTTACTCGGACCTTCCAGGCCAGGGACGTACTAGTAGCAGGGGACCTGAATGCCAAGTCCAGCTTGTGGGGCTCACCAACAACGGACGCTCGGGGAAGGCTGCTCGAAGAGTGGGTAGTTGCCACAAATTTGGACGGGTCCTGAACCGGGGGGACGGCCAACACGTGCGTGCGACGGCAGGGCGGGTCCATCGTGGATGTCACGTTTGCGAGCCCGGCCTTAGCGCGCCGTGTTCAGGACTGGCGAGTGCTGGGTGATGTGGAGACTCTCTCGGACCACCTCTACATCCGGTTTGAGATCTCCACTCATCCGGCGGTGCCGCCAGGTCCCAGCCGAAACTCGGGACAGGAAGGTCCCCGGTGGCAGCTCAGACGCCTAGACAAGGGGCTGTTGGAAGAGGCGGCGTTGATAGCGTCGTGGGTGCCGCGAAATAACGGGTCAGTGGTGGAGACTGCCGAGTGGGTGAAACGGGACCCTGACTCGGATTTGCGAACACAGCCATGCCTCGCTCCGGGCGTCGTCCATCGAGGCAACAGGTGTACTGGTGGTCAGCGGAAATTGCGCGATTACGCGAGGACTGCGTGGGCGCAAGGACGCCAGTACACCCACCACCGCCGGAGGGTCCACAGGGACGAAGGTGAAGAGGACCGGCTGTACGCCATTTACATAGAGGCAAAAAGGCGGCTTCAGGTTGCAATAGTGGCCTCTCAAACAACATCCAGAGAGGAGATGCTAGAGGGCCTGGATAGGGACCCGTGGAGGGACGCCGTACCGGATGGTGCGTAATAAGCTCCGCCCTGGGCTCCCCCACTAACGCAGACGCTACCATCGGACGTCTTGCGTGAGGTGGTGTCGAACCTGTTTCCTCAGAGGGAGGAACATACAACCACCTCCGATGGTCCGCGTCCGGCCGCTAGAGACGGGACTGAGGATGAGGCCCCGGAGGTGTCAGAAGAGGAGTTCGCCATGGCAGTGTCACGATTGTCTGCCAAGTCCACGGCCCCTGGGTTGGACGGTATCCCCGGGAAGGTGCTGGCCCTGACCGTGAAACAGCTTCGGTCCAGAGCTGAGAGGACTATATACTGCCTGTCTGGCTCAAGCCATAATTCCACAGGCGGTGGAAGACAGGCAGATTAGTCCTCCTCAGGAAGGAGGGACGCCCGGCGGATTCCGTCTCCGCCTATCGCCCCATCGTGCTGCTCGACGAGGTCGCCAAAACCTCGAGCGCATCGTGGTGGACCGGACTGACCGCCCACTTGGAGGGAGTAGGTCCGGACCTGTCGGACGCTCAGTTTGGGCTTCCGCCGTGGCCGTTCGACGGTGGATGCCATACTGGCAGGTGAAGGCCCGAGCACAGGACGCAGTCGCTCAGGGTGACGTAGTTTTGGCGGTGTCTTTAGACATCGTCAACGCCTTTAAACTCGTTGCCCTGGAGCTGTATTAGGGAGGCGCTCCGCCATCATGGGGTGCCGACCTACTTGCGCCGTGTCATCGGGGCCTACCTGTCGGGGAGGTCCGTGACCTTTCCCGGGCCGGATGGCTGGAGCACGAAGGAGGTGTCGTGCGGTGTTCCACAGGGCTCGGTACTTGGGCCCCTCCTGTGGAACATCGGGTACGGACTGGGTGCTGCGGGGCTCCTGGTTGAGAGGGGTTGAGCGTGGTCTGTTACGCCGACGACACTCTTGTGTTGGCTCGGCAGGCCACGTATCGGGAGGCGGCAGTGTTGGCGACGGCAGGAGTCGCTCAGGTGGTTGCGAGAATTAGGCGGCTTGGATTGGAAGTTCGCGTTGGAAAAAGTCCGAGGCCATTCTTTTCTATGGTCCTCGGAGGGCTCCCCCGCGGGACGCTAACATCGTTAGTCGGCGGTACGCGCATCGAGCTGAAGGGTGCGATGACATATTTAGGTCTCGTGCTCGACAGCCGGTGGAGCTTTGGTGCCCATTTCACCGCACTCGTCCCGCGGGTGATGAAGGTGGCGGCCGCCCTCGGGAGGCTATTGCCCAAACGTGGGCGGGCCTAGCGCCTCGTGTCGGCGGCTCTATTGTGGGGTCGTCAGGTCGGTGGCCATGTACGGTGCCCCAGTGTGGGCGGATGCCCTGGGTCGCGAAAACATCGCCCTGCTGCGACGAGCGCAGAGGGTGATGGCGATCAGGGTGATCAGGGGGTACCGTACCATTTCCGTCGAGGCGGCGTGTGTGCTGGCTGGAGTCGCTACCCTGGGACCTGGATGCACATTCCTTGGCGTCGATCTATTGTCGGCGTCGAGGCCCTGCGTCCAGGGACCTTAGTCCAGCGCCACGCGGAGGAGGTGAGCGGGAGGCCGCTATTGAGGAGTGGAGGTCCAGGCTGGAGCGCCCTTGCGCTGGCCGACGGGACCGTCGAAGGCAGTTCGCCCCATTCTCGCGCAGTGGTTTGGCAGGCGACATGGCGTCCTAACCTTCCGCGCCACGCAGGATCCTCTCGGGGCATGGTTGCTTCGGGGGGTACCTGTGTCGGGTCGCCGGCAGGGAGCCGTCTCCTCGCTGCCACCACTGCGACGACTGCCCGGACGAGTCGGCCCAGCATACGCTGGAGGTGTGCCCGGCCTGGGAGACGGAGCGCGGAGGCGCTCAGAAGTGTTGTGGGGGCGGACCTGACTCTGCCGGCCGTGATTTCCGCCATGGCTGAAAGCGGAAAGGTCCTGGGGTGCCGTCCTGTCCTTCTGTGAGGATGTGATGTCGCAGAAGGAGGCGGCGGAGAGGGCGAGAGAGGCCAACGCCGAGCTCGCCATCCGCCGCAGGAGGACCGGGCGCCGGAGAGCGGCGCACGATCGCCGCCTCCCCCCCTAACACTGGCCAGAGGGCGGTAGACTTGGGGAAGTTAGCCGCCTAATCACACTGGCCCGAGTAGGCGCGCGCGGTGTCCCCCGCGCGCTGCTCTAGATGGTGGTCGTCGAGGGTGTTGCTCCCACCCTCCGACACCGAGACGTGCCGATGGGCAATCGCCGTCGGGGTTCGCGGAGGAGTCTCGGGTTCCCGTGGCCCCGACCTGGAGGCGAATGTGGTGGACACAGTCAGGTTTTAGTGGGTAGGCTGCCGCGCGTTTACCATCTTTGCGCGGCAGGAGCCCCACATAACCCGTCGTTCTTCCCCAGGCGGCGGGGTACCCGGCAACAGGGTTTTCCTGACGATAAAAAAAAAAAAAAAAAAAAAAAAAAAAAAAAAAAAAAAAAGGTTAGGTTAGGTTAGGTTAGGTTAGAGTTAGGTTTTTTTTTGTTTTTTTAAATAAAAGACATAATTTGACTGAATGTGATCTCGCGGTGCTATTTGATTACTCCGCAAGTTCACAACTTGGTTAATATAGAGGCTTTATCAAATTACCTGAGGGGTC
>OV170221.1:42935023-42993422 GCA_921882275.1 Brenthis ino | reverse complement strand
CTGGTTCAGAGCTGTGCCCACATATGTTACGGCATGAGGGCTTCCTCTTCTTCCTCTCCACTTTAGTGAAGCCCTCCTCGTCATATTTTGTTCTTTGTGGAACCCGACGGAGGCACCTGTTTGGCAGCTTGCCTGCTCCGGCTCTTCTTTTTCTCTCCATTCGAGGGCCGCTTGCTTGGCGGGGCGGGTGTAGCGGCGGGGTGGGCGCGGCTGCAACTGTGGCGTATGCATGCGACGGGTCATGACCACGTTCGCATTCGACGTCATCAGCGGGGCCGGGGAGCGGGTGGCGGTCGTCGCTGTGTCGCGCGATTCGCCCACCTCAGCAGTAATCGGCGGCGACGACAAACTGCTGATGGAGTCAATTTGTGCGCCACGACGTGTGTTTACGTTAATGAACTCCGGTGACCTACTTACAGAACCATTATTTTTGCATGATAATAACTCTGCACGCAGCTTACTGATGGTAGATTCGGAAATCTCTAACGTAAACTGCACCTCTGCCAGGCCATTTTCAGGGTGGTGATATCCTTGAGCAGCTTGGTGACGTCAACGTGGTCAAACGTGACGGGAGGCAGCATGTTCAGCTGCTTGGCCACGAAGGCGGGCACGTCGTCAGGATCGGTTGTCTTCAGGAGATTAATAATGTCCTGAACACTTCTCTCGCCCTTTTCATCCCTTCTGCGGGTGGGCATTCGGTCGGCCTGGCCGAGAGTCTCATAGAGCAGCACCTTGCTCCTGCAAATCTCCTCTTGCTTAAAGCTCGACTTCCAGATCTGCATGATGCTGACCTCGTCCATAGAATCGATGGCGTGCTGTATAAACGCCAACAGCTCGTTAGCTATGAGTTTTTCGGAACTCATAGCGGCGGTATCCGGTCGCGGCTAGCGGCGGAATAAAAATTCGGGTCAGTGTGTGCATGCAATGCGCGTCCGTTACCTGGCGCGCATTACAGACGACTGATATGATATGTATATATATATATATATATATATATATATATATATATATATATATATATATATATAATAAATGAACAACTTATAACTAAACACTGATTTCGAACTGCTGTATCTTCATAGCGACTTCGAAAATTTAAAAATTACTTTACCAGACTATTCTGTACTGTAAGGGAATTAATTTATGCAAAAAAGACAAATTTTTGAACAACCCACACGAGGGAGTCCCCTTATGTTTAATTTACAGACATGTTTGATTGTTACCAATGTATGTACCTATAAGATAAAAAAAGTGTAATACGTGTAATTTTTGGCGACTGAAATATGTAATTCATTTATATTAACTAGCAGTAAAAACACCCGCTTCAACTGATTTCTCATTCGCATTGATAATTGTTTGAAAAGTGCCCTTAATATCCAAAGGCGCCTTACTACTATAAGCGTAATGTCTTGTCTGACCCTCTAATTTGTTGAAATACATTGACCCTTTTATGTTTCAATCTTTCCCAAGTTTTATCATTTGTGTGTGCAGCCATACATGCTAGCCACTACACCACCGAGGCAGTTTACATGTGCATAATATACATATCTATAATATAAAATGAATCGCTGAATGTGTTGCTAAGCGCAAATCTCGAGAGCAGCTGAACCGGTTTGGCTAAATCTTTTTTAGAAAATCCCTGAAGTACGAGGATGGTTCTTACGGAAAAAAATTAAAAAAATTGCCTGAAAATGTCTTAAAACATCACTTTTCTATATTCCTATACAAAAGATTCGTAATCTATACTATAATAAAACAGTAGAGGTCGAATGTCCGTACATAGCAAAAAAATGCTAAAAAACCGAGTAAGAAGACAAATAGAACAAATCCAGATATTTTTCATTCTTTTGTTTCTCTGTTTGTCTGTTTGTATGGGCTAATCTCGGAATCTATTGGACCGATTTAAATGAAATTTTGTATGGTAGTACTTTATATCCCTTTTTTTTTTTTAACGTTGGGAAATGCATTTACGCACGAGGTGTGGGACTCACCGGCAAAGCCAGTACTACCAACTAAAACCCAACAAAGCCTTCCCCCGTCTTAATGGGGCGTCGCAGGATCGCTTACGCATTCAACTACGACGCCCCGACGGCAGGTCTGCCGAAGCAGACCACAACAACCACGGGGTTGCTCCAAGGTCCACTCTGCTATCAGAGAAGTACCAGGAGCAACCCGCATGGTACACCGCCCTCCGAAGAGGGCCACCTCCCACCACCCACCGAAGTGGGCCACCTCCCTGTGCGTTTCTTGGCTTCGCGCCCGGTTGTGTTGCCGGGCACTACTGAGCCCCCCCACCACGACAAGGTGAACGCACGTTGGGGGGGAATACTTTATATCCCTGGGCAACATCTTAAATACTTTTTATCCCGGAAAATTAAATAGTTCCCGTGGGATAGTTAAAAAACTCTAATAACTTATACAGCTTAGTGCATAAAAACTACTATTTGGATTTTAATAAAACTTTACAATAATATAGTTCATACATGACTATAACAAATTGGCTACTTTTTTATTTGTTTTTTGTAACGTATTATGTATACAATATAGATCCCAAAACAATAGTTATTAATAGTTTTGTCTGTTTACCTGTATGTCTGTTTGTAACTTTGTTTGTATTTTTGTACGGGCTAATCTCTGAAACTGTTGGACCGATTTAAATGAAATTTTGCATGGTGGTACCTTATATCTCCGGTCAATATCTTAGATACTTTTTATCCCGGAAAATTTAAGGGTAAAAATTGTCTGTTTGTCTGTTTTGCCTGTATGTCTGTTTGTCTGTTTTTTGTATGCTCGTTTCACGCGAAAAGTATAAACCGATTTCAACGAAATTTGGTGAAGTGGATAACTTATTACTTGATTTAGCGTTTAGGATACCTTGTACTTTAAGAAAACCTTTCTTTCTTACGGGAAGATACAATAACTGGATTTATCGAGTCCTCCCTAGAAACCTTCGGTTGGATAAACCTTAAGACATACATACATAAAAACTATATACTAAAAATGTTAGGTCTTGAAAAGTCCTACAGGAAAGTTCTGAATAGTATATGTATATTGTATATCTCCTAAGCAATATCTGTTGTTATCTATACCTATAGTAAAACTAACTTAATCAATTCGATGTGCGCGTTTTACGCAAAAAGTACTGAACCGATTTTAAACTAAATTTGTATAGTGACAACTTAGTACTTGGGTCAACATTTTACGATACCTTTTACGACAGGAAAATTATTCATTCCCACTGGAAAACACAATAACTGGTTTCTATCGAATTGTCCTTTAAAATTTATATGGCTAACGCTGACTCAAACCTTAAAGAGATAGATCAAAATATTGTACAAGCAAATTGTAAGTCTAAAAAAAGGTCGATAGAAAAGTTCTCAATAGTATATGTCTATCTCCTAAGGTACACTCGCTATAACTATTTTCATTATTATATATTACTGTTTTATTATACATTATTTATTCCTATCTATAAACAATATAATAAAACTGTAGAGGTCGAATGTCTGTACATAGAAAAAAAATGCTAAAAACCGTGTCAGTTATCTTTTTACATCCCGTAAGAAAAAAAATAGAACAAATCCAGATTTTTTTCAAGTTTTTTGTTTTCTCTGTCTGTCTGTTTGTACGGGCTAATCTTCGAAACTATTAAACCGATTTAAATGAAATTTTGTATAGTCGTACCTTATATCCTCGGTCAACATGTAAGATACTTTTTATTCCGGAAAATTAAAGAGTTCCTGTGGGATAGTTTAAAAACTATAGTAACTTATACAGCTTAGTACATATGCACCTAATTTAGTAAAATTTGGCATGCTGATATCTTATATTGCCTGTCAACAACAGGTTACTTTTCATCCCCGAAAAATGAACGGTTTCCGTGGGATAGATCTGTTTTTGTTTGTTTGTAACGTATTATGTATACAATATAGATCCCAAAACAATAGTTATTAATAGTTTTGTCTGTTTACCTGTATGTCTGTTTGTAACTTTGTTTGTATTTTTGTACGGGCTAATCTCTGAAACTATTGGACCGATTTAAATGAAATTTTGCATGGTGTTACCTTATATCTCCGGTCAATATCTTAGATACTTTTTATCCCAGAAAATTAAAGAGTTCCTGTGGGATAGTTAAAAAAACGATTGTATTTTATACAGCTTAGTACACAACCGACTTATTCACCTAATTTAGTAAAATTTTACATTCTGATACCTTTCATTGCCGATCAAACGTCTACTTTTCATCCCGGAAAAATAAACGGTTCCCGTGGGAGTTTCATAGATTCTCTATTAGTGTTTTTTTTAGAGATGAGGAGGTGAGCCACTAGTAATACTTAAAAGTCAACTTGAACTTTAATACCATACCATAAAGTTTAAGTGTTAGTGGAAAGGTTCCGGGAAGGCAAAACAATTAAGTGATGTTAGTATCGTATAAATATTAATGTCAATATTTGTCAGTATTATTACCAAAAAAAAAAATATGACTAAACGCTGGCTAATAACTATTTATATCTATTTAAAACGTACCTAACGATGAACCCGAGTGAAAGCGAGGGGCGAGCCGCTAGTTATAAATATAAACACCCATAACTGGAGTACAAACATTCGTGTTCATCACACGAACGAATGCCCTCAGCGGAACTCGAACCCGTGATCGCCGGCACTGCAAGTAGGGTCACTACAAACTGAGCCAAATGTATCATCGATCCCGATGTTTCGAATGCTTTACAGTAATCATGGTCACGGGAGTCTCTCCCGCAACATGCAACAGCAATCTTGGTCACGGGAGAGTCTCCGCCAAAAATTGAAATAAAATTGCGAAAAAATCCGAAAAGAAAAGATAGATTTTTTTAAATGTCAAATATTCGCGTAAATTTAAAAAAATATTATATGGCTACCTAAATTATTTTTTATTAAAAAATAGTAAATCACAAAACTTACCAATAAAGTGAAGGTTAGAATCAACTGAAATGAGTACAATTATAGTGAGTTCGTTAAAATGTTTCTAGGTCTTATATAACATTTTATCAAAATTCTATCTGTCGACCTTTTGAGTCAACGCTCACCTTTACCCAATAAATAAATAATAATTAATTATGTTCCTACGTTCAGTATGTCATTTTAAGGAGGCCAGAATTTATTTTTTAAGGCACAAGTATTCTATTATCATGCGATAGAAGACTCATTATGAAATTGCTGCAATATTTTTTGAATTAAAACCAATTTATGTACATTTAATCAACTATTATTAATATCAATTTATTATGTAGGTTCTAATCGAAATCAATATAACTTTTAAAATGCAAATAAAATTTCCAAACTTTAAGTTATAAATAATAATTAATTTAAAGATAAATACAAAAAGGTAATCAACTTTGACACAATATTAAAATTAGTGGGTAGGCGGATATCACCAAAAAAAACGTTTAAAAATCGTCATCAATTACGAAGCCTTAGATAAATACATATGTTGGGGCATTAACACACAGCACCATCTAGTTCCATGATAAGCTACTACTACTAGGCTTGAAGTTGAGGATAACGTTTAATTTTCCACATCTCACACAATATTCATTGAATGATGAACAAGTTTTTCCTGGAAATAAAATCCAGTCTGATTTGGATTTAGTATTATTGTCCTTTTCAAAACATTTACAATAATCATCAACTTAAAACTTTATCATTCGCATTTTCTATTTTTGTATTAATGTTAATAACTTTCAATGTCTTTTCAGTCTCTCTTATCATCCTTAACTTCTTACTCCTTTTTTTGTACTCCTTTAGTAGCTTTTTCTATGGCTATTTTTGTATTTATAATGCTTCATTCATTTTCACTCTCGGAACTACAACTTTATTATTTGTCACCCTTAAAGCTCTGTCTTCATTCAGCTTAATTAAATCTATGTTTTCAAATTTCATTTCACTGTGAGAAATCGACATATTTTTTGATCTTTTGCTTTCGTTTCGACCTCTTTTCTTCATAATTATCATCTCGTTATCAGCTGATTTATTTTCTACTGTCTTAAAATCTTTTTATTTCGTTGTCTTCATTCTAGTTTTTTTGTAATGTTTGTTTCTTCTTCTT
The DNA here is from genome assembly GCA_921882275.1 of Brenthis ino. Classification (NCBI taxonomy): domain Eukaryota; kingdom Metazoa; phylum Arthropoda; class Insecta; order Lepidoptera; family Nymphalidae; genus Brenthis; species Brenthis ino. The sequence goes on along the minus strand of OV170221.1, from coordinate 42,987,337 downwards.
TATCCTTTTTTTGGACAAATTTTTCGATAGAATTTAAAGTTTCTGCAGATTTCTTAGCTCGTTTAGACATGCTAAGCTCTTGCTCATATTTGCGAGCCATTTAGCTTACCTAAAACACTAATTGTCCTTAGGGCGACTATCCGCAAAATTATATGGGGTGACTAACATTTTCGGTACGGATACTTGCCATTATATTTTGAAAAATAAATAAAAACTATTTGACAGTTTAAGGTAATAGGTAGAGTAATTTGTGATGATGATTTAACTGCCTCGGTGGTGTAGTGGCTAGCATTTACGGCTGCACACCCGGAGGTCCTGGGTCGGGCCAAGTTTAGTTATTGAGTCTTTCTGTATAGTAAGACTCAGTAACAGCCCGGAGTTAGGAAGTTGGCGGAGTTTCACCCCCGTGCCTTGGAGAGCACGTAAAGCCGTCGGTCCTGCGCCTTAACTCTCATCGGTCTTGTCGAGTGGTCGTCCTAACGAAGTATGAGAGTGATATGAATAAAGAGTGCGCTTGTGTCTGCGCGTACACTTGAGCACTATAATATCTCCTGCGCAGTTGGCTCGTCTCAATGAGATTGGCCGCCGTGGCCGGAATCGGAACCGGGAATATATATATATATATATATATATATATATATATATATATATATATATATCATAATATTTTTATCGGTTTATAAATAAAAAAATATGTCAATTTAAAGAATCACCTAGGGACAAATGCGAGCGAAGCAAGGGTGAGTCGCTAGAAAATTCATAAATATGTTAGGATATTAACATACAGTACCATATGATTCCCTGGTAAGCTACGCGGCTTATGTTATGGATACAAGGTAGTTAATACACTACACCTATATAACGTTAAATACGTACATAATATCTCTTCTCTATAATGTAAAAATGAATCGCTGAATGTAAGCATAAATCTCGAGAGTAGCTGAACCGATTTCGCTAATTATATTTTCAGAATATTTCTCGAATTACGAGGATGGGTTCTTACGGAGAGAAAAATTTAAAAAATTGCCTGAAAAATCTAAAAACAACACTTTTCTATACTCCCATATAAAAAATTCGTAATAATACTTAAAAGTCAATTTGAACTTTAATACCATACCATAAAGTTTAAGTGTTAGTGGAGAGGTTCCGGGAAGGCAAAACAATTGAGTGACGTTAGTATCGTATAAATATTAATGTCAATATTTATACGATGGTAACATTACTCAAAAACAAATCTATACATATAAATTAAATTGAAGTGTCTGTTGGAAATGTCCAAATAACAGCTTTTTACTAAATGCATATGGATGTATGTATACACGATACATATACCAAAACAACATTTTTTACAATTTGTGTCTGTCTGTCTGTCTGTTTATTCCGGCTAATCCCTGAAATGGCTAAACCGATTTTGACGGTACTTTCACTGGCAGATAGCTGATGTAATAAGGAGTAACTTAGGCTACCTTAATTTTAGAAAAAATGTCCCTACGAAAAAAAATTAAAACCAATGAAAAATTTAATAATATCCGATTCAAATAGGAAAGTTACCCTACAAACAGTACTACATACAGTACATAGGGTACATACCCTAGGGACGAATCCGTGCGAAGCGATGGTGACTCGCTAGTAATCTATACATATTATAATAAAAATGTAACGGGCCGCTGTCTGTACATAGAAGATATATGAGAAAAAATATTATTGGGACCTTTATTAACGCAAATAACACCCAAACAATGATTGTTAGAATTTTTGTCTGTTTATCTGTTTGTCTGTTTATCTCTTTGTTCTTGTGCACGCTAATCTCAGAAACGGGTTATCTGATTTAGATGTGGTTTTCACTTATATATTGCGATAAGCTTCACTTAACATGTAGTGTTTGTTTCATGTCAATCGGTACATAAATAAAAAAGTTATGCCAATTTAAAACTCACGTCGAACATGGTTTTGGTTTTTTTAGTTCATTATTTAGTTAAATCTTAACCATTTTTGTACGGGCTGAATTTGTCCGAAACTGTTTGGACCGATTTTAAATGAAATTTTGTATGGAAGTACCTTATGTCCCCGGTCAACATTTTAGATACTTTTCATCCTGAAAATTAAAGACTTCCTGGCGGATAGTTAAAAAACTATAGTAACTTATACAGCTTATTACATAGCAACTTATGCACCTAATTCAGTAAAATGTAACATTCTGATACTTAAATATTTGCCGGTGAAACAACAGGTTACTTTTATCCCTGAAAACTGAACGATTCCCGTAGGATAGAGCTGTTTGTGCTTTTCTAGTAGCGAATCCGAGCATATCGAGGGTTAGCCGCTAGTCTATATTATAATAAATAAAATAGTCTATATTATAACTGCCTCGGTGGTGTAGTGGCTAGCATGTACGGCTGCACACCCGGAGGTCCTGGGTTCGAGTCCCGGGTCCGGTCAAGTTTAGTTATTGGGTCTTTCTGTATAATAAGCTTCAGTAACAGCCCGGAGTTAGGAAGTTGGCGGTGTTTCACCCCCGTGCCTCGGAAAGCACGTAAAGCCGTCTGTCCTGCGCCTTAACTCCCACTGGTTGTGTCGAGCAGTTGGTCGTCCCACCAGAGTATGAGAATGATAGGAATAGAGAGTGCACTTGTGTCTGCGCGTACACTTGTGCACTATAATATCTCCTGCGCAGTTGGTTAGTCTCAATGAGATTGGCCGCCGTGGCCGAAATCGGCCAGGAGAACATCATCATCATCATCATTATAATAAAACTGTAGAGGTCTGTACATAGAAAAAAATGCTCAAAACCGAGTCAGGGGGACGTAAGAAGAGAAATAGAACAAAAGCAGTTTATTTTTTTTATTTTTTTTTCTGTCTTTTATTTTTTTTTTCTTTTTTTCTTTGTCTGTTTGTACGGGCTAATATCCAAATAAATATTGGACTGATTTAAATGAAATTTTGCATAGTGGTACCTCATATCCCTGGTCAACATCTTACATACTTTTCATCCCAGAAAAATTAAGAGTTCCTGTGGGATAGTTAAAAAAACTATAATAAGTTATACAGCTTAGTACACTGAAACTATTCATTAGATTTTAATGAAACTTTATAATAATATAGTTCAGATTACATCACAATAACAAAAAGGCTACTTTTTATCCCGGACAAATGTACGGTTCGTGTGGGATAGATTTGTGTATGTTTCTTTGTAACGTATTATGTGTTTGTGTACACAATATAGACCCCAAAACAATAGTTATTATAATTTTGTCTGTTTGTTTGTTTGCCTGTATGTCTGTTTGTTTGTCTGTTTGTACGGGCTAATCTCCGAAACTGTTGGTCCGATTTGAATGAAATATTGCATGGTGGTACCTTATATCTTCGGTCAACATTTTAGATACTTTTCATCCCGGAAAATTAAAGAGTTCTCGTGGGATAGTAATAAAACTATAGTAACTTATACAGCTTAGTACACAAAATCTCATATATACTTTGTATCCCGGAAAAATGTACGGTTCCCGTGGGATAAATTTGTTTTTGTTTGTCTAGAGGCGAACCCGAGCAAAACTAGGGTGAGCCGCTAGTATAATATAATTCATAATATAAAAGTATGTAAATTATTTTTAAATATATAAGTTGTATAGTCTGACAATGCTTTAAGAAATGAATGTCTAATAGGTAAACAATAGGGGTCAAAGTATGAAATTTTCGATTTGTACTGGAAAATTAAAATTCGTTTTTTTTAATTTAACATATTTATTTATTCAAAACAATTACCATTATCTATACATATAATAAAATTTTACTACGGCGAATCTGTACATTTAATATTTTTTTCGAAAATCTAATTAAAATAGACATAATTATCGATACAGAGTCTGCATCTATAGTTTTTCGAGTTTTTGTCTGTCTGTCTGTCTGTCTGTCTGTCTGTCTGTCTGTCCGTCCGTCCGTTACCGCATCACAGAAAAACCACTGGAGGGATTTTGATGAAATTTGGTATGGTGATAGCTGGTTATCCCAGTCAACATATAGGATACTTTTTACCGCTGGAAAATATCTCATTTCTGAAAAAAACTACAAAAACTGCAATGTAAGAGTAAACTAATATGTAAAACCTAAGAATTTGGCTTTTGGTCATCTGAACGCGGGCGGAGCCGCGAGCAATACTAGTTCATTATATTAATATTATCATCATGTTAAACTTCACCAAAATATAAATAATGAAATATCTCTAGAATTTTACTTTGTACAATCATAGTTTTCTTCGATTTAATTATGAATAATATATAGATAACTCTATCTTTAAATGATAGGTAATAAGCTTATAAATAATGATGAAAAATCAAATAAAAATTAAAAAGCACTAAAAATTTCAAACATTATTTATTCCCATACAAAATCTATACATATAATAAAATTGTAACTAATCCGAATCTTTACATTAGATATTTTTTTGGAAAATCTTATTGAAATAGACATTATTATGGATACAAAGACCGAATTTATAGTTTTTAAAAATTTTGTCTGTCTGTCTGTTACTGTATCACGGAAAAACCACTGGAGGGATTTTGATGAAATTTGGTATGGTGATAGCTGGTTATCCGGTTCAACATATAGGATATTTTTTACCGCTGGAAATATCTCATTTTTGGGAAAAAATACAAAAATTGCAATGTATACTAATTTGTAAAACTTAAGAATTTGGTTTTGGTCACCTGAACTATTATATATTTAATGTATTATTTATCTTCAAGCCATCTTTTCCGGTTTTTCCACCATTAAAAATATTGAGTCAATCGTCTAATGCACAGACAGGGTTACTAGTTCAAAGGCATTCTAAGATAGAAAGATATTGTACACCATAAAGGAATATACAAAAAGAGTGAATAAACAATAGATGATGCACAGGAGGCGGCCTTATCGCTATAAGCGATTTCTTCCAGGCATTAGGGCGTAGTAGAAAATAATATGAAATGGTAGGCGGTGTAATAACTTCACACAATTGAATATCCTCAATACTCAATACATACACACACACACCACACACACACACACACACACACACACACACACACACACACACACACACACACATACATACATACATACATACATACATACACACATATATACATATATACATACATACATACATACATACATACATACATACATACATACATACAGGAGAAGAGAAGTCATCGTCTATAAACAGCACATTAAATGTACAAATAATATAAGTACCTATTAAAATAAATAAAAATAATATATTTTAGCTGATACATATAGGTATCTAACAATTCTACACTTAAATCACTATGCCGTTATTTCCATTCGACACACACGCACAGATCTTTTGAAAGATAGAAAAAAATAAATAAAGAAAGGGCACAGTTAATTCGGTATGAAATTAAATTTAACAATTATGGCAGTTTTGTCATATAGACTTTATCGCTGTCATAGTATTCTCTTAAAAGAGACATACTTTATAATAAGCCGGCTTATTCTACAGATAACATAAACATCTACAAATAACTAGGCTTTTGTGTCGAAACATTTGTGAAAGTTATAAAAAATACTAAATAAGTTGCTGACGACTATACAGCAGTTTCGATCTATATATATCCAACTAGCGACTCAACATCGCTTCGCTTTAGGTTCGTCCCTAGACAAAATAAATCTATCCCGCGGGAACCGTACATTTTTCCGGGATAAAGTATGTACCTATGTGCTATTCCAGACTATAATCTATCTCTGTGCCAAGTTTCATCTTCAGCTATTCTGGAGTGAAAGAGTTACAAACATCCATTCATACTCAGAAAATTTCACATTTATAATATTAGTATGGATATGTAATAATATTTACATATGTCTTATGTAAAGAAGATTCCTCGGTATTACAAATTATTTGATAGATGGCAACTAGCTAAAATTATGAATAAGAAGGTAAGGAAGTGATAACGTTTCTAGATACCAAAGAAAAAGGATCCTTGCAGTACAATCAGCAGGATAAGAGGATTAAATATTGCTAACACACCAAATGAAACAAGAAGATAACGTGTCGATATCGATAATAAGGAAGACATTGTGGTTCAAGCGACGACTAAAATCTATAACTTACTCGACACCTAGCTTTCATACATTTCGCACAAGTTCCTCTTATTAAATTGTTGTAGAATATCATCGCCGATGTGTCTGTTGATGATAGCGGAGCAGCGTAAATCTTGCGTCATGTACTCGAGCGGTGTGTTTAGATTGTACTCGACGACTGGTTGTTCAGAAAACTTCTGTAAAGTTGTTGCTCTACATGTCGTAGGACGAAGGCAAACTATATTTGAACGAAGCACGACCGGCACTGGCTCGTACTGAAGTACTTGGTACACTTTTGCGTACGCAGATTCTATGATTTGTTTCGCATATTGACTGGAGTGTTGAATAGTTTCTTTCATTATGCGCGCACAAGCTAATACTTTTTCGTCCCATGTCGCAGCAGTTTCTAGATTTTTATTAATTCTTTCATCAGCTTTTTTCATCATAAGACTTGTTGTGTGCTGTAAAATTGCGTTTTGGAGATCTACTTCAGTTTTATAAATGCTTAGTTTATGCTGAAAATGTGCCTTGATATCATCTGGGGATCCGCCGATACAAAAAATGGTTCCAAGTATACCTGAAAATAAATGTCACTCAATTCATGAAATCAAATATTTTTATCATAAGAAATTTATAATATAAATAATATTCATAAGTCTTACCGTGCGCTTCCAGAATTTCTGCCATTTTTATTGCTATTAAAACACCGCTTTCATAGCCTAATAGGACGAATTTGTCACGAAGACCTGTTTTCTTAAGAAGAACCTGAAATAATTTTAATCCTAATAAATAATGTTTACACTGATATTATACTATAAACAATCTAAATAAGGCATAGGAATGGTGTGAAATTCTAGTGCTATATTATCATAATCATGCAGAACGAGTATGTTTGTATATTTCTCAATCAATGATTAAAACATTTTTGTTTTTTACTTGAAACGATATTATCTCAAGACTATTTGTAAAAGAAAGAGACACCTACCTGAACATATCTATTAGCTAAGTCATCCATACTTTCTCGAGGATTATTCAGACCAGGCTGCAGTACGAGCGCGTGGAGTTTGAGTCGCTCACACAATACACGGAACCGCTCATAGTGGCCTTCAACACCCGGCACTATGCACATATACGCTTGACTTTTATCGAAATCACAATCAGACTGTAAAACCACAAAAGACATAATGAGATGGTGTAGTAACTAATTTAAATAAAGCATAATACTGTTACATGTTCGCTATCATATATAACTATATCGCCCTGAAAAAATGTTGCATCTGCAGGATTGCTGCTAAATTAATGCTGGAAGGTTATTTTGTGACACTTAAAACACCTTAGTGGCGGTAAAAGCGTTTGCTTTCCTTTCTCGCTTCATGTTCTTGTTCAGTCAGTTCAGCCCTGTTGTCAGAAGGAGGCCATTACGTCATATTTACCACACTTGTTATATATTCTACGTGAAAATGTCCCATGACAGTTTAGATACTCAATAGCCAGGGGCAATTGTCATTCCCCCCAACGTGCGTTCACCTTATCGTGGTGGGGGGGCTCAGTAGTGGGCGGTGGGAGGTGGCCCTCTTCGGAGGGCGGTGTACCATGCAGGTTGCTCCTGGTACTTCTCTGTTAGCAGAGTGGTTGTTGTGGTCTGCTTCGGCAGACCTGCCGTCGGGGCGTCGTAGTTGAATGCGTAAGCGATCCTGCGACGCCCCATTAAGACGGGGGGAAGGCTTTGTTGGGTTTGAGTGGGTAGTAGTACTGGCTTCGCCGGTGAGTCCCACACTTCGTGCGTAAATGCATTTTCCAACGTTAAAAAAAAGGGGGCAATTGTCATGCTTGTGACTCTTTTCCGTTAATTAAAACACAGAAACATCATAACCTGAACGATTTTAACACTATATATTTTCCAACAAACTATTACTACTGAATTTCTTAGCAACTTTTAGGTTTACCAATATTGACATGCTCCTCGAAAACAAACAAGAACCTTAAAATTTTTATAAGTATAAGCCAGCTGCTAGACTAACAAGGCAATGTGAATTAAAAAAAATGCTTTTAGTGTATTTAATTGTTATTCTTAATATTTATATTTAGCTTACCAAAATAGTATTAGTTAATGTTGGTAGAAATACAATGTCACTGCTAGCTTGAATCTCATCAGAGTCTACATTTAAAAATAATGATTTCAGTCCATCGACTTCGGTGTAGTTGATTTTCATAATGTTTCGTTCCAAGTTTTTAAGCCTGCAAACAAAGCATAGTTGCATAAATGTTAAATCAGTTTCAATATGTATTACCTATATTAAAATTATTATTATAGACTACAATAATATAATCTTAGCGACTTGATGGTATTTAGAGGGTATTTTCGTCATTTTTGTCAATATCAAGACATTGATGGTAAACCGTAAAATATTCAAATTCCTATATTTCGATTAAATCAGAAAATAATCTAGTAAGGAGTTTCTTACACGGTGGGTCGCGACTTGGTACTGGGCGACATGAATAAAATACTGGATCACAATATTTCTCCTTGTTTATAATCATAGTCGTGAATGATCCAGAGACATAATATTGCTTTTGTGTCAACGCAAGCACTACGCCATTGCACTATTGAGTGGTAGTCGTCATCACTCACGCTTCCCGCATAGTTTTGTTTTACTCGCCCCGCACCTCGAACGCCGCCCGCACATGTCCATCCCGCCACCGCTCGTTGTCGTTCAGCTTGTGCGTATCCAGTATAAAGAATAATTGTCTTTCTGTGCATGATTTTAATTTTTTACCTACGTTTGTCATTTTACTTATATTGATTTTATTTATTGATTCAACATCATTTAATCAACATTTATTTAATATAGTTATATAATAATATAAAGTTATATAAAAAGTGGTTAATAAAGCCAAGTAACGCACACTAACGGCCGAGTACAATTTCTGATAGTGATTCTAATAAGCGGCCAATAGAATTTTTCATTAATAAGAAGAGAGACAGAAAAGGTACCAAAAAATGTAAAGCTTCAATTTTATCACAGAACGCTCCAACTGAAAACCTTGAGTTGGCTTCATATGAGATATCAAAATAATAACATGTATAGACATTAAGAAAATTAAAAATATTAATTATTTATTTAAGTAATATTATTGTTTTACTAACGACTCACCCTCGCTTCGCTCGGGTTCTTCCCTAACTTGGTTCCCGATACAAACTTTCATTCCCATTTTCACCCCCTTAAAGGATGATTTTCGGAATAAAAAGACTAAAACTATCTTCTTATCAAATTTCATCTAAATCGGTTCAGTAGATCCAGATATTACCCCCTACAACGTCACAAACTCACAAACTTTACCTCTTTATAATATACTAGCGACTCACCCTCGCTTCGCTCGGGTTCGTCCCAAGGTTGATTCCTCATACAATCTTTCATCCCCATTTTCACCCCCCTTAAGGGATGATTTCTATGATAAAAATCCTATGTCCATCCCAGGATCTCAAACTATCTTCTAACCAAATTTCATCTAAATCGGTTCAGTAGATCCAGAGATTACTCCCTACAACGTCACAAACTCACAGACTCACAATTCACTAACTTGACCTCTATATTATATTAGTATAGACTAGCGTAGGTTGATTCCCCATACAAACTTTCATCCCCAGTTTCCCCCCCCCCCCTTAAGGGATGATTTCCGGGATAAAAAGTATCCCATGTCCTTCTCAAGGTCTCAAACTATCTTCTTAGAAAATTTCATCTAAATCGGGTCACTAGATCCAGAGAGTACCCCCTACAACGTGACAAACTCACAAACTTTACCTCTTTATAATATTAGTATAGAAGTATGGATAAGTAATTTAAAAAGTTAAAATATTAAGCAACACTATTGCTACCTTTGTAGATAAAAAAATTAAATTACTGCTATTTTGATCCTCACAGTATGAACTAACTACTTCTAATGGTCTGTTTTGTTTATTTTCGTTGTTAGATTTTATTATGGTAATTACAGGATCCCGCGATGATGGTAGTACCCAACCATCTACCCTATTGAAGTTTGGATGTTTGTTAATTTTAATAGCTTCGTAAATCATCCTGAAGCAAAAGTAGTCCACTATCGTGAGCATTTATGAACTATCAAAACGAATGTAGTGGCTTGGGCGATCCTGACTATGTTTACAGGCCGCAAACGCTGTATTACGATGGTGCTTCACATATGTATTCTTCATTCATTTCATTCATTTTTTCTTCATTCATTTCATTCTTCAGATATGTATTCTTTAACCGGAGTTCTAATAGATCTCTTTATTTGCCTAATGTAGGAGAGCCTATAATCACAATCAAGCTTATATACTCCTGAATGGCACTGACGATGTAGTACTTGACTGGTGGTAAGAACTAAGTAATTTTCTTTGGCGACTTAAAGTAAGTTTTATTAAAACATTTTAATTTTCTTTATGGTTAAATATAATAATAGCAACACTTAATAATATTATTAATCAATAGATTCAAATATAGACTCGCTAATTGAATTGACATGTGACACAGTACTCAAGGTTATATTCGAGAGAAAACCGACTTTTATAGACTTTTGGTTGTGTTGTCGTCAAGAGTACCAACTTTTAGCAGATCAAGCGACAAAATGTTTAATGCTCTTTGTCACGACCTATGTATAAATGTGAAGCAGGGTATTCAACACCAGTATGCTTAAAAATACATATAGAAGCCGATTGGAAGTCGAAGCAGACCTAAGAATAGAGTTAAAGTCCTTTCAGACAAACTTAGAGTTCATAGTTAAAAACAAATAGCTTCATACTTTTCACAAAAATTTAATATAATTCTGATATTATTATTGAATTATTATTTATTTTACCTTAATACACATTTCCTATTTGGACATCCAAATGTGCTTTTAATTTTCCCTACCTGTACTAGACGGATTAAAAATCTTTTGGTGGGTCACTATGGGAAAATATAAAAAGACCAGACCAGAGCAATAAAAATGTTTGTGAAATGCTAAACTGGTCAATACAAATATGATAATATGAACTATAAATAATATTCCTTCATTTTATATAGATTCTCTCTACTCACGTTTTTAGAGTAAGTGAAGACATATCTTGATTAGTCAAAGATATGTCGTGCTCATAAAGCAAATATGCTCGTATTGCCTCGAAATTAGCTAAATCTATGCCCAAATCTTTTAATGTATTCTTCTCGGGAGTCTTATCTTCTATATTAATACCTGTGGATAAATTGTAATATGCAAATTAACAGTTACAGTATTAGTGCCATTAGTTAAGATTCTCGAGTTCTCCAGCACTGAACTAAGGAGGACAATTTATTTGCATGGAATTATAAAAATAGTATGGTACCTTATATAGCGACATAAAAGCTGATTTTTTAAATAGTCTTTTGGAACTATAGTTATTTTAGAAGATATTACTGTTGAAAATTTGATCATGTTATCTTATAAAGCAATTGTAATTTTGTTATGTCCTACGACACAAAGTAGCAGAGGATATTTTATTTAAATAAGACGTTTTGTTTTATAACATGTTTTAAATATACAAATTGACGACTTTCCCATTCATTTGTCTTCTGTTTTCACTTCATGTCCATAGCCTGTACTTATGTCCACTTAATTTTATTTAAATCAAGCTGTTTCAGCGTCATGGAGTAACAAACATACACATAGATACATACCAACTTTCGTATTTATAATAGTAGTCTGATAATTGAAAGATATAAAAATATTCGATGTTTAATCAATGATTTTGATAGAACATTTACCTGCCATTTTGGAAATTGCTTGCATTAAAAGAACATGTGGTAGTGTTACTTTTGAAGCGATTACAACTGACTGTTTAGAACACAGCGCTTTTTCTACAACATCAACAGCAGTTAAAGATGATATTGATTCTTCTGAAGAATAACTTTTTTCCCATTCATCCAGCTGCAAAAAATAAGTTTCCGATTTGTAAGAGAAGAGAGTTATTTGTTTAAGTATGCTTTGTTTTCTCGAAATCTAATGGAAGAGAAATAGTTAAAATTTGATACTTTTTGGTTATTTGGGTCAAATTCGATTCATTCTGGATATATTGCTTTCTTTAAGTATTAGCGATAAAAAATAATAAAATACATGCTCATAATATAAAACATCTCAATTCTTGTATACAAATAGCTGTACCTTGTCCAGTAACGGCAAATTAACCCAGACAAGTAATGGTTCTCGATTTCTACCCACATCGATCTGCTCATTGATGTTGAAGTTGGAATTAATTATTGCAAAGTATCTGAAAATGTACTAATTATTAAATATTGGTAACTAAATTTAGTAAAACGTATTTTTGTGTTTTTTCTGCGTCTTATCAAAGTTAACCAATTTCAATGGATTTGGATTCAGTTCTCAGATAAAATTGTTAGTTCTCAATCTTTAAGTAGTTGGATTATTTAAAATTTTCATGCCAACATTACAATGGATAGTATTATCCATTGTAATGTTGATATTTGTTGTAACTTTATCACACTTGAACCGCTGAATAGATTTGACTGCTTGACAAGAAAGTATTATATCAAATCAAAAAACATTTATGAATAGAATCGTCAATTTTATATTTTTAAATTTAATTTATAGCAGTATGTAAGTTCGTGAGGAATCTACCACCGGCTCAGAAGGCAGTTCTGCTGAGAATAGCCGACGAGAAACTCAATAGTTGTTTTTTTTTAATAATATTAATTTACAATATTGCCATACAATACTTATGTTATGTTCTTGTCCTAAGTGAATATCAACTTATACCCAATGTATAATCGGGATGGATATAGCCTAATTTTTATCCCTGCTTTGCTCACCATAATGGCGCAACCGCGAGCAAATATTTGTATTCGGATAAACTTACTTTAGCTTTGGAATCATTTTTTTTACTTTTAAAATTATTTCTTCTGACTTATCGATTTCTTCCTTTTGAGAAATTATGTCATACAAATATAATCCTTCTATATCTCTATTAATATTACCCTTGATCAAATCAACTAAATTGGCTTGATTTAGCTTTTCTTGTGATACCTTGATATTTACTCCATCTTCTTGCCAAGATCTGAAACAAATCGAAATAATCTGTTCTATCTATCTGTTTTATCTAGTTCATCGGTTAAACCAACTCTCTGTCCTCTTTTTTAAAGACTATTATTTGAATTCCAAAACCAAACCCACAAAAATACATAAAAAACCTGCCCATTTATGAACGCACGTAGATCAACTAAGTAAAACGTGCGTTCACATTTTCTTTTTACAGAGAAATCTACGACAAGAGATCTGTACGTCGCGTCGTTGCGGTTGAATTCAGATATTTTTTATCAAAGTATACTGTGAAGTTGTATACAGAATATATTTAGTGATAATGAGTGTGTATATCATTGATAAGCGGTAACCGAACAATTTGCGTATATATAAATGAAAGTAGTTTAAAAATAAGAACCAAGAATCAATAGCACTTAAAACTTAAAACGAATCACATCATCTTGGGGTCATTATTGTATAATATGTACCTTTGCTTAAATAGCAGTATATTAGATATTTTTTCACAGTATAGGTTTATGTTTCGTGCACCGCGGTTTGCAAGCCTCTCCGCTAACTGAATGCCCAACTCTTCATTTTTAGACAGGATCACTTGACACATATCAGAAGCACATCTTAATCTGAAACAGTTTCTTGATAGCTTCATGCTATATTTTATAAAGGAAAAGCGGTAAATCATTTTTAGTAAAAAATAATTTCCTAAATGTTTTTTTAAAAACCTAAACGTAATACAAAAAAGTACGTTTTTTATAAAGTTAAATATTTGCGTAATACTTAAAGGTATTAAAATATCAGTTCGTTATCATTTATAGTATTTATTGTTATTCATAATTTTAAAAATGTCCATAATTTTTATTCAATATGACTTATAATCAAAAATTCAAAATCATCAAATTCATTTAATAAAAATTTAAAAATAAAATAAGTACAAACTGACTTCCAGGCACTAAAATGTAACAAATAACTAAGCAGGGGTTTTCATTTAGAATAGATGTCTAATCAGATATTTTCGAAGTGAAGTTATACTCGAAGTGTATCTAATGGTGAAAATTAGTGTCCAGAGACTGAGTTCAACTAGGAATGTGTATATACTGCGTGTGTTAGTGAATCTCCATAAGTCAGTCAGTTAATCAAGAGTAATAAAACATCGTTAGTGCAAGAGACGTACTTTAATTTCCGATTCCCGAACTCATAGAACGTAACAATATATAATTAAATAACTTCTGTTTATCACTCTTCAATTGAGTGATTATGGTTTGAAATGTTTCCAAACTAAATCTTCCCCTCAGGATTGGGTGAATCCAAAATCTTCATTTCTCGGCTGTTTTTATTTGTTTCCTACTCGAATAATACATCATAACAAAAGTTTCATCGACGTCCATAGCGTAAAGTCACCTCGTATAGAGTGTCAATAATTGGGACCAGTGTCATCGGATCCGACATCCGCCTAGTGGCAACAGATGATCCGAGATCAAATTAAAATACGGATCCAACACCCGACAAGTACGAACGGGGTCTCACGTTGATATATGAACGCAAACGATAAAAGGGTATACTGATTTCGTGGTCAAAATGGATATAGATTGCAATTGATTGAAGTTTATACCATGAACGAATTAGCCACATACTATATGGATTATTGCAATGCAAATTGTACATACTTTTACAATTTGCATTGCAATAATCCATACAGTGTGTAATAACGCAGATTAAAAAAAAAAATTATTCAACTACAAAAAATTGAGATCACCGAAGATAGAATATTTACCTTGGAACTGGAGCGTTTACGCCATGATGCCGTACATCAAGTAACACTCGACCGCGGTGGCGTCTGGCAAATAGAATTCGGAAAGCTCTCGGAGCCTCTTGTGGCACGAACGTTAGGCGTGATAGTGGTCTAACGTAGCCACGTGCTATACCCTCACAGACCAATGCTTGTAATTCCTAAATATTTCACAAAAATATATCAAAACTGTTTTATAAATAAAGACCAGGTTTTTAAGATTATATTATGAATTATAAATTAGATTAAATTAGTATACGATAAAATATAGTCTTGAATTATAGAAAAAAACTTTAGTTATGGTAAATGGTTTTAACGAGTAGATAATTATTTACGTGTTTAAAGTATGTGACGCTATTTACTCACCAATAGTTGTTCTGGATTTGTAAAGATTGTAGAGAAGTTGATCCTTGCATAAGAACGACATTTCGTCAGATTATACATTCCAAAGTTAAAATCTTCACAGCTCAGTAATTGTGTTGTATCGAGAGTTATACCCGACGTGGCACAGCATTTTAACGTAGTCTAGACAATTACACAATTTTATTTCATTTCAATGTAAAATTTAATTTTAAGCTAAGTCAAATTTGACGTACATTTTTAAGTTCTCCCTGGACGCAGCTTACGATAATGTCACAACCCTCACCTTCGGTAGCCCCGAGAACCATGTCTCCGAAGCTGTGGTCGCAGGAGTTTCCGATATGATCATCTACAATGTTATGAAAATAAAGCTGAGATCAGATTGAGATTTCTTGGCACTTGAGGAGTGTATGAAAATTCTTCATAATATTAGATATACATATTTAATATTATGAATTAAGTAAATGTAAATATTTAAATCAAATAATATAATTTCTCAGATATATTTTTACCTTGCAGTTGAGGAAATAGTTTTTGCAGGAACTGTTTCTTGCGTATATCGCTAACTGTAGCAAAGACCTTGCAATGGAAAGCTAAGGCAATAGATATTAAAGCCTGACCTAAAGCGCCGGCACCGCCATGGATAAGTACACGTCGTCCAGGAATAAGCTGAGTTTTGATCATCTGTAAAATAGTATAAATATGCACAATTAAATTACGCTATGTCAGAACACAGAAACACATGAACACAGGAATACATTTTACTTTAGTGAGATTCTTTGGCAAGGGTATAAAGAATGAAGATATTTTTGTGATGGGGTCAAGAAACAAGGAAAAGCTAACCAACAAAGACAAATTATACAAAGGTGAAAAATATATGTAAAATATTCCTTACCAAGCAGTAGAAAGCGATACAGTAAGCCAAAGGTACAGTGGCAGCGTCTTCAAGACTCCAGTGATCTGGAACTGGCCACAATAATTCCGGTTGCGCTTTAACTTGTGTGCTTATTACTTGATCAGGAACTATACCCATTACACGATTTCCCCTATTTTTTTAAATGCATTTAATTATTAATTTATGATCAGTATACATAGAATATTTCAAAATGTTAAGGAAAAATCTTTACATACGCTTCAGTTATGCCGCTGAAGTCGACTTTAAAGGCTCGTTGTCCATCGGTGTTGTACGAATTAATGATTCCAGCTTCTTCCTTTAAATACACTAGATTAATGCCAGCATAGTGAACCTGAAAAAAAGCAACGACCGCTCTATTCATCAGTTTCGTTTCCTATTCGATCGGATATAATCATCAATCAAGTAAACCTTTTTTTTTTTTTTTTTTTTTTTAACGTTGGGAAATGCATTTACGCACGACGTGTGGGACTCACCGGCGTAATACAGCCAGTACTACCCACTAAAACCCAACAAAACCTTCCCCCGTCTTAATGGGGCGTCGCAGGATCGCTTACGCATTCAACTACGACGCCCCGACGGCAGGTCTGCCGAAGCAGACCACAACAACCACGGGGTTGCTCCACAGTCCACTCTGCTATCAGAGAAGTACCAGGAGCAACCCGCAAGGTACACTGCCCTCCGAAGAGGGCCACCTCCCACCGCCCACCGAAGTGGGCCACCTCCCTGTGCGTTTCTTGGCTTCGCGCCCGGTTGGGTTGCCGGGCACTACTGAGCCCCCCCACCACGACAAGGTGAACGCACGTTGGGGGGGAATCAAGTAAACCTAAATTAACTCTTTGCGAAAATCATGTCCGCTTAAAAGGGCAAATAGATGACAACATGACTAAATTTAAAGGTCAGTATATGTTTTCATTTACATTAACATACTTACATTTACATTAATACCGCTATCATATTTTTGTGGTGCCTCAATCCAATATATCGAGTCGAAATCACCAGCGCGGGCGCATTTCAACATAATATTATGTTTTGGCGTGGAGGTCTCTTCCAATGGCAAAATATATTCTCCTCCCCACACACCCTAAGCAAATCATACTTTACAATTAGTAAACTAGGTAATATTTATAATAATTAATGTATTACTGAGATTGTAGTTAAATGTCACGGAAATTATACGATAAGTTCAATTTTACAATGAATATAGTAAGTAACTTACATTTTTGTAAATGTTGGTCACTAAATCTTTGAACAGTATTTCATTTAAAAGTTTATCATCCCATTCATCTTGATGTATTATAGTCAAATATACTTTTCTTTCATTTCTCCATTCTTTAATCAGGGATTTCAATCCTTTAACAAGTGGGTAACTGGCTAGTAAATAAACTTTTTGACTCAAAGGAATAGTCGATATCAAAGATGATACATATGATAAATCTGATGGTGAACGAACCGTGTATACACTAGAGCCATTAGAATCTTTAGGTTTCCATATAGCTAATTCTATACGGTTATAATTATTAATAATATGTGCATTTACACTGCGATACAACATCGAAGGGCATCTGTTGAATTTTCCTTCGATGTCCAGTTCTTTATTAACCAAAAGACTATCGCATTTTAATATGCGCTGTAGCATTTGATCCATCTGCAGAAGAGATACGAACATATTATGTGAAATAATTTAAGCAAATATTAGTATAAATAAGTATATGTATATATTTTTTCAAACAATATCCTTATAAGTAGTCAATACATTTATTAGAATATAGCTTAATTAATATAGTCTATATCTATTATAATAAAATAATAAACCAATTAAGCTTACGTTTTTATCAGAAGATAAGTTTGTGGTTAATAATAGGTCAGCGCTATTTATCTTTTCACCATCTTCTAAAATTTTGTCTTTGTAAACAAAAGAGTGTTGTGTCCTAATTCCAGAGATGTTGTTAGAAATACCTCTGATCGCCTCAAAGTTAGATTTAGCAGTTTCGTCTCTCAGGATTTCAACAACGTTAATGAATTGTTTATTTAAATTCTCAGCGGCTATTTGTAAAAATATGTATGATGCTGTTAGTTCCTGTACAGATAAAATAGCATGTGAGTTATATATTTACAGAACTCCTCTAATTCCAGCAATTTTAATGAAAAATACAGTTATTTTGAAATATTCTTTTCTATACTTTGGGTCTCAACATTACTTACACAATATAAAAGTACTTACGTCTGAATTGTTTGTTGGGAAATGAGGTACAAATTTTTTAGTTTTTAAGGAAACGACGTTTTTATTCAACGGTGCCAAATTTTCATATTTTATATGTTCTATAATCACACCACCGCATCTTAAATATAAATATCAAGCGTCAATAAGGTTTTTGTAATGGCATATGTAGGTTACCTAATTCTTATAAAGATTGCTTAAATTTTGTTGAAGTATCCTCATATAAATTAATGAAAAGCTCATAGATATGTGGAATATAAACTAATGAAACGCTTACTTTATACAGTCTTGTGTTTTTAATATATTGGCGATCAAAATGTTTTGTTCATCAGCGTTTGATATATTATTGAAATGGTTCTCTACATCGATCGTCAGTTTGCTGAAAGCTTCTGGCATACAGATCATCTTATGATTACAGCTAAGCGCGCTTAGTTGAAGCATGCCGTCAATAAATGTTATCCAATTATTTTGCCATATTATTTGAGCTTCAGTTAAAGAAAAATTAGAGTTGTATATACTGCGGAAATCATCTCTGAAAATATTACGTGAAAAGCATATTAAATGTAAATCATTGGTATATTAACAGTGTTCCAATATTTATTAAATGATGGTGGTGATAGATCTTGGTTCCTTGATTTTATATTTGGCACTTTCCAAAAGGCAAGGTTTTCTATGGAGATGTGCCATGTTTGTTCCTTTGGTATATAACATGGCAATAATAATAATTATTAATTATAGTTCTATTTATAAAACTTACGTGTAATTGTAGCCTTGTGTATGAAGCAATTGATATATATCGTTGGAACAAAGCTGGGTACTGTCATGACATTCAGAATTTACCTCTAATATTCTGTTATTGGTTATTTCAGCAGTAATATAACCAGATATAACTTTAATATTTTCATTCATCACCTATAAAATGAAATGTATTATAATCATTTTTTTGTACATGGAATTGTAAAATGTGATAAAAGTATGTTATATATAGTGAAAAAACATCAGCCTTATTAATGACTTTTTATACTATACCTCTTCTTTCCTGCAGCCCTACTTTCTGTCCCGCAGGACGAAGTTTAATATTGCCAATAACTTTATTCACTTAGAAGTTAAATTGTATTAGTTGATCACCCCTATGTGTATTCACCTTGTTGCTCATTAATATCCAGCCGGCCAAGAATTGAAGTGGGAGGTGGCGTTTCTCAGTGGGAAATTGTCCTTACGGATTGCTCCTGATACTTCTCTAACAACAAAGTGTACCATAGGAACAAGTCCATAGTTGGTGTGGTGGGTTGAGAACGTAAGCAATTCTACGACGCCCCAATAAATAAATATAAATTTGTTGGGACATTAATACATAGCACCATCTAGTTCCATGGTAAGCTACGAGGCCTGTGTTTTGGATGCCAGGTAGTTGACACACTACACATTATAACTTTAAATACATACATATTATAAATATAAACACCCATGATTAGAGTACAGACATTCGTGATCACACAAATGAATGCTCCCAACGGGACTCGAACCCGCGACCGCTGGCACAGCAAGTAGGGTCGCTACAAACTGAGCCAAACGTGTCGTCAAATAAAATGGGGGAGGGCTCAAAATATAACCAAACTTAGTTCATAATTTGAGTTTCTAATTTTAGGGGTTGGGACTGGGCGATGGTTAATCAGTAAGACGGTTTAATACATATACTTATATTAAGTAGATAGCTATAATATTATAATTACTTCAAATCGTCCAGTGCCTCGTTGGATGCTGATGTTAATTCTAAGTTGTCGTTGGTCGTGTAGTAATGGTTGCGAGTGAAAATGTACATCACGGAATTGAACGGATAGTTTCTTCCTCTCTACCATCAATGTCATTGTAAATGTATCCCATACCAATACCAACGCAGCGGCGAATGGAAAGAGATTTTTACCTAAAACGATTCATTTACAGAAAAATTATAATTTTGAAGACTTACTCGTATATTTGCTTCGCATAACAGACAAAAAAATTTAAAGCGATAAAAGTTGGTCAATTTTACCAAAGATTATAATTAAGTGTATGAAGATATTATAATGTCCTAAGTTAATAGCAAGACTATAATTTTTGGAGTGATGAATCGTAATTTACATTAAATTTAAATCTGTCCTTTCCATTATTTTTTGAATATCCTGTAAGAACGCATAATAGTAGAAATAGAATAAAAATAATGTAATGTGTCAATTTTATCCTGGCTTAGTGGTTAAAACTTTAATAAAAGAGGGGAAGAAAACAAATAAGATCGTTTGAAAAATAATATTAATATTCTTAACTCTTACCTCTTATTATATTTCCTCGTAAATAGCTGTAATCATCGTCATGCGTTGATATAACATATTTACAAGCTGACGCCATTTTCTTTTGTGCAGATGCGAATAAGTATAAAGACCTGTAAATATATATTTTTGTATTTCCTATAAATATTTCTTACTAGCTTCTACCCCTCGCTTCACTCGAGCCTCGGGGCCATGAACCTCCGCAAGCGTATACTGCTGAGCAATATGCTACGCCAGAGTTTCATTACAATGGTTTAGAAAAACAGGTTTGTCCTCTGTTATAATAACATTCGATTTTATTAATATAGCCATATTAAAGGTCATTTACTTACTATTAATTTATTATCTTTAACATTACCTTATGCTTACAACCTAGTGTCTAGTTTTATTTCAGTTATAACATCCAAATATGTAATGTAGAATATTTACCTCACAATTTCATTATCACTAGAATATCAAATTTCTATATTTCTACTCAATATTATAAAACTTTTGACAGTAATAAATACTATCACTATTGCTTTTCGATACACACAAGCATTCATAGACTAAGTACAGAAAGGGAGCATCTATTAAACATATGTATACGTAGTAGGTATCAGGTACCTGTTCTCTATTGCTATAATATGTTTTTAAAGATTTACACTTGCTTTGCTATATAGATTTTAAGCACCGAAGTAACTATAGTCTAAGTGCCAGATTATAGTCTATCTGTACATAAAATTCCATCCAAATTCATCAAGCCGTTTCAACATGAAAGAGAAACACACACACGAACAAACTTTCACATTATTATAATAGTTCGATTAACATAAATACATAGTGTTATACTTAGTTTATTACACTTTTAGTACCATTTTCTAGTTGCCAAGAAAAATATTCATTAGTTTCGGAAAAAAATAACCATAGTAAAAATCCTAGTAATTCAGAATAATACCAAAGGTGCATGCATATATTGGCAATGTTTATAGTGTTTTGAACTGAATTCTTGTAATCCTTACCATTTTTCCTGATGAGCCCATTCTACTAGATGCGAGAGTGGCCGAGTTCCTGTAGATACTGGAAATTCTATTTTAGGATAGAGCGCTTGAATTTTTGGGTTGAAACCATCCATGTAGAGTCTGCAAAAGTATTTTTGTATAAAATAGTGAATTTAAAACACGTTTGATATAATCGATAATACTGTGCATAGATAAATTGCTATGTAGTGCACAAAACAAGCTTGAATTGAGCAATACTTCGGTAGCAAAGTTGATGACTTCGCATCATCAATATTATATTACTATGTCTAATCAACATTATAAGTTATAATAATTACTCTCCAACAGCTTGAAGACAGAATTGCACAGCGTTTGGATATCCTCTACGTGTTAGAGGCACGTGGTGGCAGGAGGGAAAAGATTTTTTAAGAATGGACTGCAGAAGTCCGTGCGGCGCAATCTCTATCAACACTGCATTAGGCGGAATCAAGCGTGATGCCTCCTCAAAGAGTACGGGGCTCTGTAACGCAATTCTCACTTAATATCATTAGAATACCAAAAATATTAAATAATACATAACTAATAACATTTATAAAACTTATTAAGCAATTTACTTAGTAATCTTAAAATACTATGAACCTTTTCTGTATGTATGTATAATAATTGTTGCCCAGTCGCCAACAGTATATTATTTTTATGTTTATATAGACTATTAAAAACAAAACTTACAAGTAAATTATTCGTATGGTATTCAGCTGAAGAATATTTGGCTAATGGCTCATCCCATCTATTTATAGGCACTGAAGAAGATACCCAACGTTTGCTACGAGGTTTTGGGGATTTGATCACTTTGCTCAAAATTTACAGAAGTCTAGGACCTGTTATTTTAAATTATTAACTTAAGTTTCTCAGTTATTTACTTAAATTTCTAAAATAGCTTGATTTGATTAATTAATTGAGCTTACATGGATAAAAGCTTATGTTATAAATTTTAATTATTATAGTAGTGCATATTCTATATTACCTAATACATAATTTCATATGTCCAAAAATTTTATCTTTTTGGTATGTTAAGTTATATAATCATATACTTACCCGCTTCAGCAATATAACGAGAATGATATGCAATATTTGAACATGGTACTTCTTTGGCGAAGACACCTTTACTAACTAAAACCTTGACGAATTCGTGTATCATTTCAGCAGGACCCGAAATAGTACAAGATTCAGAGCTGTTATGGCAAGCCACCTCGATCTCAGGGGGGCACAATTTGACGATCTACAAAAAGTAAAAAATACTTTATTGATTGTTCATTTAATAAAATTTCATATAAAATTTCTGTAAAGGCACCATTTTAAAGAAAACAATATTTTTGGAGTATAGATGATGATATAGATTAGAGGAATTTCGGACCTGTTTATATCCGAGGCCAACCGCGGCCATGGCTCCATGTATGAGAGGTGTCTCTAAGGACACCTGACTGCTGACCTGCTTGCTGCTAAAATCATCTCCTCTGCGGTAAAGCAGCCATCTGCATACGCGCAACCTAACTCACCCACACTGTGACCTAAAAAATGTTTGTGTGTTGAAAAAGATATGATATATGTATGTAACTCAATTAACTTAACGAACTAGTAAAAAATTGTATTTAAAAAAATATTATTGTTTTCAACAAAATTATAAACAGAAAAAAGTTATTACTATTAATTTATTATATTAAATAATCTTTATTTATAATATACAAAAATCATACAAAACATACCAATAATCCTGTCAGGTTTAATGCCTAATTCTTTTAAAACATCAGTCAGACCAATTTGCACAGCAGCAATTCCAACAAATGAGTTCTGAACATTGTCAAAAATAGCTTTATCCTCTGAACATATCACATCAATGATGTCAATTCCCTGAGGTTCTAAAACACGCTTACACCTGAAATTAGAATAGGTGTCTATGATTCCCTACTTATTAACCAATTCCATGGTTCATCTTCAATTTGAGCTGAATACTAAATGAGTTAGATGTGTGATGCGAAGTGATGGCATCTGAATCATAGCAGTCATCAATATGTATGTTTTCAGCCCTTTTTAACGTCCAACTACTGGGCACGGGCGTCTCTTGAATACGAATAGGATTAGGCCATAGTCTACCACACTTGCCAAGTGTGGGTTGGCGAAAAGCTCGTGTCCTTTGAAAACTTGCTAGGTTCTCTCACGCATGCAGGTTTCCTCACGATATTATCCTTCACCGTAAGGCAAGTGGTAATTATGTTATAAATGATTCGTACATGAAATTATCAGAGGTGTAAGACCCAGGATTTGAACCCGCTTCACTCGATTTCTCAAGCGAGCGCGTTACCATTGGGCTACCAGTGCCTTTTCACTGGGCTACCACTGTTTTCACAGTAATCAGTATTTTATTATAATTATTTAAAATACTATTTTATACATTTGAACAAATTTATATTTACTTATCTATAGCTGCAGCAAAAGCTGGTATACATAAGAGCTGCTTCCCCATTCCTGACCATTGCGAGCCCATACCACTGTACACGAACCAGAGTGGCCGTTTGGTATCATCGTAGTAAGTCATTTTCTCACATAGGCTAATCGTTGTATTTGATTCGTCCGTATCTGCGTTTATTAAAAGATTAAAAGATATTTAAGTTTTAATAAAAAAAATATGTGGTCATAAAAGTTACAAAGATAAAACTCCTTATTATTTTTTCACATCTTCCGTATTTTAGACATTGCCACTTTGTGAAAGAATTGAATATTTGAACACTAGTTTACTTGGATCTAGTTTCATTAAATTTAAATTCGTCTTCTCCATATTATTATCCCACGCTATGAAGGGTTGGCATAATATATTTACTTCTTTCATTCCCCTCTATAAGCTGTCAGCCTTTTTACGCAGTTTATTCATAATTTTATCGGTCTACCTCTACTTCTATGTTTACATCTACATACACCCACATTTATACCTAATACACTCTTGCTTATATAAGCAAGAGAGAAGAAAAAGCTATGACTTTCTTCTCTCGTCGTAGATATGCTCATACAGAAAAGTGTGCAATGATATATCCCCGTGCCTCAGCGAGATCGTTAAGCCCTTCTCGATTACGAACTACTCCAAAAAATCCTAGATAAAGAAACCTAATGACTTTACTTGAGCCGACGCTACGAGATCAATGAGACAGTTAAATATCCTGTTTAAAGGAAGGCAAATGTTTTTATCGAATTAAAATACTTCAAATTACCGAGGATAACGTAACCACGTCCCAAGTGACCGGAAATTTTCGCCTCGTGAATATTATGCAGTAACGCTAATTCTTCGGGATCTATTGGCCGAGATTTTAGATCATTTATAATTTTTGCCACAGATGATTCCTGTCTTCCTGATAATGTCACCAAGTATGGAATATTTGACTTATAACGCGAAGGGACCTGAAATATTTTTAACAATTTACAGAAATTATCTACAACCAGCTTCCTTGTAGGGTAAACCAGACGTGTCATGTTCAAGATTCGTATTATTTACTCGTATTTTCGACTAGCTACGTTTTAAATAAAATAGACACATGCTGTTGCGGACTTTTCTGTAGGCCTTTTTAAAACCTACAACTACACAACAACTGTAGAATTATTAGGAACATTTATTACCCATGAAAACGAGAAATCTTGACACTCTAAATAGTTAAATAAATAAATAAATATGTTGGGACATTAACACACAGCACCATCTAGTTCCATGCTAAGCTACGAGGCCTGTGTTTTGGATACCATATAGTTGATACACTACACATATACACTTTAAATACATACATATTATAAACACTATTTCATTAAAAGCACAAGCAGGATTATCCCACGGGAACCGTTTATTTTTCCGGGATGAAAAGTAACCTATTGTTTGACCGGCAATATAATATATCATCGTGCAAAATTTTACTAAATTAGGTACATAAGTTGTTGTGTACTAAGCTGTTTAAGTTATTATATTTTTTTAACTATCCCACGGGAACTCTTTAATTTTCCGGGATGAAAAGTATCTATGGCGCTGCCCGGATGATAAGGTACCACCATGCAATATTTCATTTAAATCGGTCTAATAGATTCAGAAATTAGCCCGTACAAACAGACAAACAGACAGAAAAAAAAATTGAAAAAATCTGGATTTGTTTTATTTATCTTCTTACATCCCCCTGTCTCGGTCTTTAGCATTTTTTTTCTATGTACAGACATTCGACCTCTACAGTTTTATTATAGTATAGATAAACACCCATGACTGACTTACAAACATTCGTGCTCATCACAAAATGAATGCCCCCAGCAGGACTCGAACCCGCGACCCCTGGCACAGCAAGTAGGGTCACTACACTGAGCCAAACGTATCGTCATATATCAATATATTAATGATCCTCATTGCATAGCTTACGCACGATTGGTAAGGTAGGTCACTACAGATTTAAAAAATATATAAGATTATGGTGTGAATTGGCACTTTAAAACATATAGGTATGTATTTAATATATTTTAAAAAGTATTTATATTAGAGCAGCTAAATTCGCGTCTGAACTGTTTCGTGTCTACCCGCCAAAAAAGATGACTAACTTCAGATTGTAATCTAAATCTGTCGCATCGTAAAAAAAACAATCTCATCTTTTTTTCCCTTAACGTGCCAAAATAAGTATAACTCCAAAAAACTGTTCAATATTAAAAAGCCATATATTCTTCTTTATTTAATTTATAAAACCTACCTTTGGCTTATAGCATCCATTTAAGAGAACATGTGTATTGACACCAGTAATTGAAAGCCCGTTAATAGCTGTATAGGACCGGCCAAAATCTGTATGATCAGTAACAAGGCGAATTTTCCCTTCCCGTAAAGCCGGTACGTCTTGTCGAGGTGAATCACAATGAAGATTGGCGGCAATTTTACCGGTTTCATAGCCCAGGATAACCTATTTTTACAACAATAATAATAATGGTCACATAAAGCCATAGTAAAATACAGTTAATACTTATCACTTAACACCAATTAATGCAATAGTTATGCAGGATGGCGTCCAACGCTTAGGCCTATGTTTTCGTTGAGGCTATTCCACATTTTCTGTTGAATGGATTATGATAAATCTATTAAAACTAAATATAGTCATTGATGATGTTCTCCTAGCCGATTCCGGCTACGGCGGCTAATCTCATTGATATTAGCCAACTGCGCAGGAGATATTATAGTGCACAAGTGTACGCGCAGACACAAGTGCACTCTCTATTCCTATCACTCTCTACTCCGGTGGGACAACGACTCGACACGACCGGTGAGAGTTAAGGCGCAGGACCGACGGCTCTCCGAGGCACGGGGGTGAAACACCGCCAACTTCCCAACTCCGGGCTGTTATTGACACTTACTATACAGAAAGATTCAATAACTAAATTTGGCCCGACCCGGGACTCGAACCCAGGACCTCCGGGTGTGCGGCCGTACTATGAAAAGATTCTCTAGTTAATATTTATTTAATCTAAGTAATTTAGTATAATGCAATGTACGAGTTCTATAGTTAGATAGACCTTAGTAAGAGCTGACAACCCCGAAGCTGCTGCAGTATATCCAATGTTAGACATCACACTTCCCACCAAGAGTGGGTTGATTCTATCCTTGCAAAAAATTTCGCTTATAGCTTCTAATTCGGATTTATCGGCTTCAGAAATAGCTGTTAATAAAAAATACATAAATAATACATACATATTAAAAATATAAACAGAAACAAATTGTCATATCATAAAATATATAAATATCACCTGAACCAACAGCTTCAACATATTCCACCGCTTTAGGGGAAACATTTACTTCATCATAAAATCTTTTTATAAAATTAGACATTTTTTCGGGACTACGGTAGAAACCATATATAGGCCCCGTTTCATCTAAACATAAATCGGTAAACTCACATTTAACTTTAACAATCTCTGCATAAATTCTGTAATATGATAACAGCTTAAAATTAATTAAATTACAATAAGTAGTGTATCTAATTATTTTTTATATTAAGCTTCATCAAATATGTACCTCAAAGCATCTTTTGCTTTTTGAAGGAAAACTACATTGATAGCTTCAGATTTTGCGCATCCATCAGCATTTGTATCAAAGGATTTTGTTTTGCCATCGGGACATGTGCTTAAAACCCTGAAAAGTACGAATATTATTTTCATGGGTTTTGGTTTATTGAATACTGGCAGAACCAGCGGTTTCACCCGAGTTCAAAGAAAAAAAACGAACTCTCTGGTTTTAGTTATACCTAACTAATAATTTGATGGATGTAATAATTTTCTAAGGTCTGAGTATTTAGACTTGCGAATCGAGGGTTTAACGCCGAATATTGTGATGTATTTACTAACATAATATTTACACACAAAAATATATTTTTTTACGTTTTCCCAATAAAAATTTGCAAAAATAAGTTGTTAATATCATTTCTTTAAGATATTATGGAAAACAAATTTAATTTTAGCAATCGTAACTCAAATTATCCAGTATCTAAAAAGATATTTACCGCATATTCCGTAAATAAATTTTGGTAAATTAAAGTATTTAGCAATTATGACTTAAATTTTCATTTTAAAAGATTTTTATTCATTATTGTATTTTTTGTAATAACTATTTTAAGATTTATAAATGTTCTCAAATGTTCAGTATTTTTAATACAACATTGCACAAACAGCTCTAGTTTATCTCTCCTTTTTTACCTGTTGACCCTACTGAAAAGAATCTTTAATTATTGTGCATTAAAGTCGTTTTTATCTTGATCCTGATTTAATTCCTTAACAATAGCATTTGTTAGAATTTTCCACCTGGTCTCTTCGTTGTGGCATTTTTTCTTGACTTAATAGTTCTTTCTGTTACTTTTATGTACCGGTGGATAGCTGACGATACATAGATATTTTTAAGATGATCGACAGGATAAGTGTCATAGGGATTTTTATAGACGAATATATAATAATTTATAGAAGAATTAAAATTAAAAATCCAAAAGTTGTACAGTTTTGGAGCTCTAATTTAAAAATGCTTGAAGATTGTTTTTGTTTTGTTACTGGTTAATATTAACAAGGATGTGTACGAGTAAGATTAAATATATATATATATATATATATATATATATATATATATATATATATATTATGAAATACATTGTTCTTTTTTTAATTAAATTTTAAAGTCACAAACCCTCCTACCTATAAAAAGAAAAAATAATAATAACTAGAAAACGATACACTTTTGCATACGCACTTTGAGGGTCGATTGATAGCTAATATCCTGTACTATAACCCTTTAACGGGATCGTGACGTATTACCAAAAACCCTGTATATATAGGACGAGCCTGAGCTAAGCGAGAGTGAGTCGCTAGTATGCCTGTAAAATTTAAATTAAGACCTCGTAATAAATTAATTCAAATATATACCTCCCGTAGTGGAAAGTAGTTTGTGGATGAAGACAGAGATGAGATCCAGCTACAACTGCCATTTCACAGTCACCGCGAGTCATAGCGAGGTAAGCTAATTCCAACGCACAAATTGAGCTGCAGCACCCTTCATCGATGGCCATTGAAGGTCCCTTCGCATTTAGCCAATATGAAATACGATTCGCGAACATAGCTTTATTAGTCCTACAAATACAAATGTTCCAAATTAACAATATCAATGAGTCTCGTCAAGTCTATGATATAGAATAGAAATAGATTTTTGCAGTTACATACTCTTAATGATAATTAATTTTATTAGATATGTTTTAATGAATGTTATGAATAGGAAGAAGTCAAGAACGACCTATTTATATTAGATATTGTAAATAACTGTGTACATTTAATTGTTTTTTCAAGCAAATCTTACCTATAGTGACAATTTTAACTATATTTTATTTGTAATATTACACAAAAGGAATCTTTACCTAGAAGATGATGATGGCTCAAACTTAAAAAGTTAAAATAAATTAATTCTGAAAAGACATTTTTAATAAAAACTTTAAAATAAAAAACCGACTTCCAGGCACTAAAATGTAAAAAATTACAAAACGGAGCTTTTCATTTAGAATAGATACTTAAGAGTCCGTAGACGAAATTTTGCCGACTTCGCTGATTTACGAGATTTTATGAACGCTATTTCACAGTTAAAAAGCAATTTTTCTATAAGTGTCAATACATAATATGAACGATCTTTTCAATTATGATCCAATGTATGGCGTTCTTTTTTATTTTTAGTATTTAATTTTGAATTATCGACCTCAAACCCGTGGTTGAATAGTGAATTTTTGCTGTAAGAGGTTTAGGATATTTCCATTTACGGATTGTGTTAACCTCTAAATAATGTGAAAAAATTACAATGCATTGTTCTAAAATTATTTTATACAATGTGTAAATCAGTTTTTACAACTTTCATATAAAATTTTTGAGTAAATAAATACTAAACTCAGTCAAATTTTAAAGAAAATGCGCTAAGTATTTCTGGTATATTTAGCTACATAGATCACTCGTTCATAAAAAGAAAATTACAGAAATAAACTTCAGTTCAAGGACTATTCATTACTTAAAAAAGAAATTGTATGTTAAAAGCTATACTTTCAAAAAAAAAAAAAACATTTAAAACGACTGAATCTCGCAATACATATTACTCGACGCAAGCTTCGATCGAGCCAGCAGACCGCGCCGAGGGCTTCTAGGGGGTGGATGTATCGCTCTGCGATGTCCGATGTCACGTGCTAGTGTAACTGACCTGAGTGTAGTGACGTGTATAGCTCGACACGAGTTAGTGAATTGTGATACTTTTGTGAAAAAATATTTTATTTAGATTTTTAATACAAGTAAAAGTGTAGGTTATTAATCATATTTAAATATCTAATTTCGTTTAATGTATTTTAGTATGAATACCTACGTATTCTACTACTACTATTTAATCAATACTAATATATAAGTACGAAAGTTATTCTGTCAGTTTAATCCATACAAATATATAAAAGCGAAAGTAACTCTGTCTGTTACCTTTTCACGCTTAATCCGCTGATTTAGACGAAATTTGGTATGGAGATAATTTGAGACCCTGGGAAGGACAAAGGATAGTTTTTGCCCCGGAAATCATCTCTTAAGGGGGTGAAAAGGGGAGTGAAACTTTGTATGGGGAATCAATCATTTCTCAAGTAAAGGATATATAACTCATCAGACCTATGTGTGTATGTATGTATATATATTAGGGTGTGCCAAAAAATAACTCTATATATCCCAGGATAGGTCCCAACAAAGCTCCTGTTAAAAACGGAGCTCAAATTCCAATTCTAAGAGGATCTCCATCGAACTTTAAGTTTTCCCATACAAATTGTATGGAAAATATGATTATTAACACTTTTTTGTCCTGCAAACTGTGACGAAAATATTTTTCAAAAAAATGAATGAATTTTAGTTTTAAATTTACTACAAAAAGTTCCATTGAGTCGAATTTCTATTTTCAAGATTTGATTTGTTATATAGCTTTGAAGTTCAAATTTATGGTTTTTGCATTTTTTAGCTAAACTGTATGAGTTAGAGAAAAATGTTAAATGGAAAATTTGTAGTACGTTTAAAATCCTATAAAAAAGTATTTGTCAACTTTTTCATATCATCAATAACAACAAAGTTACAGGCTCAAGAATATTTATACTTATTTTTTTTTACTTAAAAAAATAATTTTGTATTATTTCTTCCTTACTTAAACTTAAAACTTCTTAAAAAAGTATATTTGGGGCAGACGGACGGACATGACCCACTATGACACCCCCCACCTCCCTCCCTGGATCCACGCTTGGGACCAGGTTTAATAAATTTCTGTATTGAAAATTTTTCTACACGTAATAAGCAGCTACTTTGTAAGAAGAAAGTTTCTTAATGACATATTCGATTAAACAATTCATTAAAAAAATATATTTATTGTTGATTTTTTTTAAAACCGCTCGACCGATTCCGATAAAATTTATGAGACCACCTGGGAAGTACACCCTTTAAAATAAAAAAATATTTCCAAATCGGTTCAGGCGTCTTCGAGTAATCAGTGAACATACATAAAAAACATTCCGACGAATTGAGAACCTCCTCCTTTTTGGAAGTCAGTTAATAAAGTTCTTGGTAATATTGAATTTTACAAATCCATGAGAGTGAAAGTAAAAGAATTGTAAAAAATATTAATGCATCAAAACGGTTAATTGCCAGACGGCGTCTTCGGATTTACGCGCACATTTGCGCGCACACACGCGACAGAGCGCTACTGCGCGTGAGTGTATGCGCGGTGTGTGCGCGTTAAATGCCTAATTTCGCTCGTTTTGATTTTGTATACGGCCTTTTAAGATATTGTCGAAGTCGGTGCCAGCTAATGCAAAGCAAATCTAATATATTTCGATATGTAAAATACATATTTATCTATTAGATATTCATATCTTAAAATATTGTAGGCTGGCACCGACTTCGAAAATATCTGATTAAGTATCTATTCTAAATGAAAAGCTCCGTTTAGTTATTTTTTTTGTTTTAGTGCCTGGCACTCGGTTTTTTTAAGTTTTTATTTGTCCATTTTTAGTGTAGACGTAATAAGCAGGTAATTTGTTAGAAGTTTTTTAATAACATGTTCGATTAAGCAACTTGTTTAAAAAAATAATTTATTTGTTGCTTTAAAAAAACTGCTCGACTGATTTCGATAAAATTTATATGGGACCACCCTTTGCAACAAAAAAATATTTCCAAATCGGTTCAGGCGTCTTCGAGTAATCGGTGAACATACATAAAAAAAGAAAAAAAAGATTCCGACGAATTGAAAATCTCCTCCTTTTTAGGGAAGTCGGTTAAAAACAAGCTTTTATTTAAATGCTCTAAAAAGAAGAAAATACTTTAAATTAAATCAAACCTATCAATTTATTACATTACACAGTTCATATGATATAAAAGCTTGTCGCGAGATTTACCTGTATAGATAAACAAGAAAAAAAGTGTTAAAAATATATTTTTATAAAATATGGTTTTTAGTTATTCATATTCTTCTTAAAACACCCTTTTATTTCATATCCATATCATGGGAGTGCATAAAAAATCATGGTTCGCCATCTTTGGGAGTTCACCACATTGGATTTACAATGACGTAATTTGCTTTTGCTTATCAAGCCCTTTCATTTAATGCCCATATCATAAGGGTCAACCATATTTTATAAAAATTGGCGGCATTTAAATAATCGTACAGTGTATCGGAAACCAAACTAGTGTGCCAAATTTCAGCTCAGTCGGGCACTCGCAAGTGGGTCAAATTTAACTTCCAAGATTCCAGATACACAACCCCAGACAGGTAAAAATAAAAGCTTGTATAAATGGTGTGATGTCATAAAAAAACAGCAATTAAATAGTAAGTACTGACTAAAAATACTTACCCTGTTATACCAAGACCGGTCTTAACTCTAGGACAATAGATATTAGACTTTTCAGATTCAGAATGACAGACACCAACGTAAACACCAATTTTCTTCCCAGATATTAAATCCGGATTAACACCTGTAATAAAGATAAATTTCTTTCTTATTAAAATGCGCTTTGTTTCGATACAAGACAGAAGATATGCGAGTAGTTTTCGAAGAAGAAGTAGATATAATAGTAGAAGTAATTTATAAACTAACTTTTTATTAAACAACTCCATTAAAAAAAAACCATTTTCTGGCATTAAAAAGTAAAAAATAACTGAACGACGGTTTTCGTTTAGTCGGTGCCAGCCGACAATGCTTTAAGATAGGAATATCTAGGTGAAAATGACTAGATTTGAACTTCAATAATTGTAGTTAAAATATTTTTATTATACATTAATTTGTGATGTATTTATTATATTATACATATCTAAAGAGCATTGCATTTACATCGTCTGGCATCGACTTCGAAAATATCTTATTAGGTATCTATAGTAAATGAAAGAGCCGTTAGTTATTTTTTACTCTTGCCTGAAAGTCAGTTTTAATTTTTTTTAAGTTTCAATTTTTCTATTTTTGGTGTAGACGTATAAGCAGCATTTGTAAGAAGAAAGTTTTTAATAACATATTCGATTAGGCTATGTATGTTTGGGTGCTGCTAAATTTTATGGGACTAAGAAATTAAAAAAAATCACTTTCAATAATAACACTAAAATCAGGCTTTAAAATAGAATTCTAACTTATTGGGCTTGTCAAATGAAAATTAAATTAGCTTAAACTCAAAGAATTTATTAGTAGCCGTTGAAAAGTTCCACTATCCACTTTCTGGCCTCACCATCAGATAAACTCGATGATACCAAATAACTGTTTTATCTTAAGAAATAAAAAAATTGTAAAGTTTCAACTCGATATGCCAATCGGAACTAGATAAAAAAGACTAGATCTTTTAATATATGTAGTTCAAATTTCATGTTTTTTTCGGATTTTCTTGTATACGATAAATTATGTGTTAAAGAAAAATAGGCGACCACCACCATTTAAAGTAGCAAAATCGGTTAAGTAATCTCCGAGAAATCTGTGAACATTCCTCTTTTAGGAAATTTAACTTAACTTTTTCTTCAACTGTTCAGTTATTGTTTTACTTTTTAGTGTCTGGAAGTCGGTTTTTTTAAGTTTTTTAATATCGCATCAAATATAAAGTAACGGAAAATTTGGTTCTGTAAACTGTCTTACCAGCATCGTAAATGGCTTGATACGTTTGTTCCAAAATCTTACGGGACATAGCATCCATAAAGTGTCCTTGACGATAAGTGATTTTGAAGAATTGCGCGTCAAATTTTGTAAGGTCTGACAATGTACCTAAATATTGCGCTACCTCAGGATGATCATAATTCCAACGATCTTTTTGCTTATTCACCGGATTAGTCTTAAAATAATAACATCACCATTACACTTACTGGTAATCGATCATACAATTGTAAATAACTAGCAACTTACTACTAGTCCCAAGGTATGTTTTAAGTAGATAAACATTGTATATTAGGAGATAGACACATAGTATCTCAATTTTCTGTAGGTCTTTTTAAAATCTTTTTAATACATTGATTTGATCTTAAGGTTTAGCCTAGATTACGCCGTCGATAGCCGATTTGAGCTCTGAGAAGTCTTGCCGATCAGTCATGTTACTCACTGTATAGTAGATATACATATGAATAATAAAAAAAACTGACCATTTCAATATTTTCAACCTGACTTAATATGTAACATACACAAATAAACATAACCAAGAGTCAAAAAAGGACAATAGCAAAAATTTTGTTACCTTATTATACAGAATTTCTGAAAATTCTTTAATATTTCGTGATTCAGGATATAAGCCTGCAACGCCAGAGATAACAATCCTATCGCTTGCATTTACGGTAGGTTTGATCCTGGTGGGCTCTTGAGTTATGGGTTCCATTGTTCTGTAAAGTACTATTTAAAATAATTACACATTTTAAAAACTGAAAATTTTAACAAATATTTTGTTAAAATTTATATTATATACCCACAGCTTTTATTATTATTAAAAACAAAACAACAAATAAATAAAAGATTTCTCTAAAATGTAAAAAAGAACTAAATGGAGGTTTTTATTTAGAATAGATACCTAATCAGATATTTTCAAAGTCGGTGCCAGCCAATGCAAAGCAAATCTAATATATTTCGAAACGTAAAATACATATTTACTTATTACATATTCATATCTTAGGTATCTATTCTAAATGAAAACCTCCGTTTAGTTATTTTTTATATTTTAGTGCCTGGAAATCGGTTTTTTTAAGTTTTTTTTCCATTTTTAGTGTAGACATAATATGCAAGTAATTTGTAAGAAGAAAGTTTTTTAATAACATATTCGATTAAACAATTTATTTAAAAAATATATTTATTGTTGATTTTTTATACAACCGCTCGACCAATTTCGATAAAATTTATATGAAACCACCTGGGAAGTATACCCTTTGAAACAAAAAAATATTCCAAATTGGTTCAGGCGTCTTCGAGTAATCAGTGAACATATATAAAAGAAAGATTCCGACGAATTGAGAACCTCCTCCTTTTTTTGGGAAGTCGGTTAAAAATAATTTATTAATAATTTAAATGGAATACGCGTATGGCTTGTAAGTTAAGATATTTTTATTCATCAAATAAAATCAATACTCCCAAACATAATTAGCGAACTCCGAAAGCCAATAATAAAACACGCGAGACAATATTGCATTATGGGAGTTACCCCGTGTGACAGCGTATTTATTAAGCATTTTTTGTGATTTTTTTGACAACCAATGAAAAGATAGAACTCAGAGTTCTTTAACGTTTATTTATTACTATTTCAAGAATATGTAAAACAAACAAGTAAATTTTGTAACACTGCAAAGACACACCTCCTCGAAAAAAAGGACGCTCACTTCGTCCACGATTTCGGCTAATTGGATTATCTGAAAGAAAAAAAGCAACGGGGTTTTAATTTTTAAGCTCAAATGCCTCGAGTGATCAAGAATCATTTGAAAATATGGATAAATTGGGTTTTCACAGACTTTTGCAAAAAAGTATCAAATTTCATGATTTGTTTTAATATTTTCGTTAAGGAAAAAATTTAAATATTCGGAATTCTTTGATTATTCTAGGTGACGCCATGCGTCTACGTGTACTAAATTTTAAGTGAATTACTCAAACCGTTCTCTAGATATGATGGAGGAAAATTTGAGAAAACAGTTTCAAGACATACTGTTTTTTGATTCTAAAGTTTCTTCGTATGACTTAGCACCTAAAATCCCCTTGATTTTTTTTGTCACAATCACCTTTGCCACCTTGCAAATATTTGTGTGATTTATTTCCCTTTTACCAGAGCTTCCAGTATGATTTATGCTGCATTCATCGGTGTAAGATTTATACCACATTTAAAACCCTAATTGTTCCTTTTTTTATTTTTCCAGTTATTACATCCAGCAGCGTTAAAACTGCACATAGCTATAGCGTCTAAATCATCTGGTGTATTTTTCAATCATCGTACAGATACCAAATAGAGATGAGAAGCCTTGTTTTCTTCAAGTGCCGCCCTGAAATTGTTAATCCATCACGTGGCTTTCCAACATCTTCATTCATGTTTTTCTCTTGCGTAGCCGCAAATGTCAACATAGTATCAAAAACTGAAAATGCGGCTATATGAATATTCTCTAAAAGTGCGTAATACGTTTGAGTTATAAATAGCTGAACATATATCCATGAGACTGCTGAAAAGATTTACTCCTTCATGATCAATTCCTTGTAAACGCATTACAAATACAAAGCGGTGATTAATTTCATATGCATTCTGAATCACTGAGCACGAATTTATAACTTTCTGTTTTTTCATAGTTGCAAGACTGAACGATTATACGAGTAAAACCTAAGCGTCGAAAACTCGATTGCGTGAAAGACATCACTTTTACATTCCTTACATATAACAGTACCAGAGATGGCAGAAAATATTGATACACACTCCAAAATGCGCGAAACGCGATACTTGAAGCAATACGATGTCCATACCGTCTTTGAGTTTCTTAGCAGAAGCTGGTAGTGATATATAATATATATATATATATATATATATATATATATATATATATATATAATGTAATTTTTTATTTCAGGCAATATTTACAAAAAGATCTTAAATATATACCTTAAAACTAACATATATATATTATATTAATTATAACTATTTAACACGTAGTCCAGACGTGTGAGCTGTGTCAGCGGGCAAACGACCTCGGAACTTCCGAAACAGGATGCCCTGCGGCCAGAAGTCCTCCTTTATGAAGGTTGGCAGATGATGAGTCGGCATTCTCACCAAAAACGAATTGAAACTCGTTTTGTGGCGAGGTACCAGCCGTTAAACCCTCAATTTGAAGTTGGACCTCTTCTAGACGTAGTCTACGACATCCCAGTACAATCGGGACACATACAGCGGCGTAGATGGTATGGCAGGGCGCATCGGATGGTCTGGCTGGTTCGGAGCTGTGCCACATATGTTACGGCATGAGGGCTTCCTCTTCTTCCTCTCCACTTTAGTGAAGCCTGCTCCGGCTCTTCTTTTTCTCTCCATTCGAGGGCCGCTTGCTTGGCGGGGCGGGTGTAGCGGCGGGGGCGGGCGCGGCTGCAACTGCGGCGTATGCATGCGACGGGTCATGACCACGTTCGCATTCGACGTCATCAGCGGGGCCGGGGAGCGGGTGGCGGTCGTCGCTGTGTCGCGCGATTCGCGCACCTCAGCAGTAATCGGCGGCAACGACAAACTGCTGGTGGAGTCAATTTATGCGCCACGACGTGTGTTTACGTTAATGAACTCCGGTGACCTACTTACAGAACCATTATTTTTGCATGATAATAACTCTGCACGCAGCTTACTGATGGTAGATTCGGAAATCTCTAACGTAAACTGCACCTCTGCCAGGCCAGTTTTCAGGGTGGTGATATCCTTGAGCAGCTAGGTGACGTCAACGTGGTCAAACGTGACGGGAGGCAGCGTGTTCAGCTGCTTGGCCACGAAGGCGGGCACGTCGTCAGGATCGGTTGTCTTCAGGAGATTAATAATGTACTGAAAACTTCTCTCGCCCTTTTCATCCCTTCTGCGGGTGGGCATTCGGTCGGCCTGGCCGAGAGTCTCATAGAGCAGCACCTTGCTCCTGCAAATCTCCTCTTGCTTAAAGCTCGACTTCCAGATCTGCATGATGCTGACCTCGTCCATAGAATCGATGGCGTGCTGTATAAACGCCAACAGCTCGTTAGCTATGAGTTTTTCGGAACTCATAGCGGCGGTATCCGGTCGCGGCTAGCGGCGGAATAAAAATTCGGGTCAGTGTGTGCATGCAATGCGCGTCCGTTACCTGGCGCGCATTACAGACGACTGATATGATATGTATATATATATATATATATATATATATATATACATATATAATAAATGAACAACTTATAACTAAACACTGATTTCGAACTGCTGTATCTTCATAGCGACTTCGAAAATTTAAAAATTACTTTACCAGACTATTCTGTACTGTAAGGGAATTAATTTATGCAAAAAAGACAAATTTTTGAACAAACCCACACGAGGGAGTCCCCTTATGTTTCGTATTTACAGACATGTTTGATTGTTACCAATGTATGTACCTATAAGATAAAAAAAGTGTAATACGTGTAATTTTTGGCGACTGAAATATGTAATTCATTTATAATTAACTAGCAGTAAAAACACCCGCTTCAACTGATTTCTCATTCGCATTGATAATTGTTTGAAAAGTGCCCTTAATATCCAAAGGCGCCTTACTACTATAAGCGTAATGTCTTGTCTGACCCTCTAATTTGTTGAAATACATTGACCCTTTTATGTTTCAATCTTTCCCAAGTTTTATCATTTGTGTGTGCAGCCATACATGCTAGCCACTACACCACCGAGGCAGTTTACATGTGCATAATATACATATCTATAATATAAAAATGAATCGCTGAATGTGTTGCTAAGCGCAAATCTCGAGAGCAGCTGAACCGGTTTGGCTAAATCTTTTTTTAGAAAATCCCTGAAGTACGAGGATGGTTCTTACGGAAAAAAAATTAAAAAAATTGCCTGAAAATGTCTTAAAACATCACTTTTCTATATTCCTATACAAAAGATTCGTAATCTATACTATAATAAAACAGTAGAGGTCGAATGTCCGTACATAGCAAAAAAATGCTAAAAACCGAGTAAGAAGACAAATAGAACAAATCCAAATATTTTTCATTCTTTTGTTTCTCTGTTTGTCTGTTTGTATGGGCTAATCTCGGAATCTATTGGACCGATTTAAATGAAATTTTGTATGGTAGTACTTTATATCCCTTTTTTTTTTAACGTTGGGAAATGCATTTACGCACGAGGTGTGGGACTCACCAGCAAAGCCAGTACTACCCACTAAAACCCAACAAAGCCTTCCCCCGTCTTAATGGGGCGTCGCAGGATCGCTTACGCATTCAACTACGACGCCCCGACGGCAGGTCTGCCGAAGCAGACCACAACAACCACGGGGTTGCTCCAAGGTCCACTCTGCTATCAGAGAAGTACCAGGAGCAACCCGCATGGTACACCGCCCTCCGAAGAGGGCCACCTCCCACCACCCACCGAAGTGGGCCACCTCCCTGTGCGTTTCTTGGCTTCGCGCCCGGTTGTGTTGCCGGGCACTACTGAGCCCCCCCACCACGACAAGGTGAACGCACGTTGGGGGGGAATACTTTATATCCCTGGGCAACATCTTAAATACTTTTTATCCCGGAAAATTAAATAGTTCCCGTGGGATAGTTAAAAAACTCTAATAACTTATACAGCTTAGTACATAAAAACTACTATTTGGATTTTAATAAAACTTTACAATAATATAGTTCATACATGACTATAACAAATTGGCTAGTTTTTATTTGTTTGTTTGTAACGTATTATGTATACAATATAGATCCCAAAACAATAGTTATTAATAGTTTTGTCTGTTTACCTGTATGTCTGTTTGTAACTTTGTTTGTATTTTTGTACGGGCTAATCTCTGAAACTGTTGGACCGATTTAAATGAAATTTTGCATGGTGGTACCTTATATCTCCGGTCAATATCTTAGATACTTTTTATCCCGGAAAATTTAAGGGTAAAAATTGTCTGTTTGTCTGTTGCCTGTATGTCTGTTTGTCTGTTTTTGTATGCTCGTTTCACGCGAAAAGTAATAAACCGATTTCAACGAAATTTGGTGAAGTGATAACTTATTACTTGATTTAGCGTTTAGGATACCTTGTACTTTAAGAAAACCTTTCTTTCTTACGGGAAGATACAATAACTGGATTTATCGAGTCCTCCCTAGAAACCTTCGGTTGGATAAACCTTAAGACATACATACATAAAAAACTATATACTAAAAATGTTAGGTCTTGAAAAGTCCTACAGGAAAGTTCTGAATAGTATATGTATATTGTATATCTCCTAAGCAATATCTGTTGTTATCTATACCTATAGTAAAACTAACTTAATCAATTCGATGTGCGCGTTTTTACGCAAAAAGTACTGAACCGATTTTAACTAAATTTGTATAGTGACAACTTAGTACTTGGGTCAACATTTACGATACCTTTTACGACAGGAAAA
Organism: Brenthis ino; assembly: GCA_921882275.1. NCBI lineage: Eukaryota > Metazoa > Arthropoda > Insecta > Lepidoptera > Nymphalidae > Brenthis > Brenthis ino. The sequence goes on along the minus strand of OV170221.1, from coordinate 42,946,499 downwards.
TTATTCATTCCCACTGGAAAACACAATAACTGGTTCTATCGAATTGTCCTTTAAAATTTATATGGCTAACGCTGACTCAACCTTAAGAGATAGATCAAAATATTGTACAAGCAAATTGTAAGTCTAAAAAAGGTCGATAGAAAAGTTCTCAATAGTATATGTCTATCTCCTAAGGTACACTCGCTATAACTATTTTCATTATTATATATTACTGTTTTATTATACATTATTTATTCTATCTATAAACAATATAATAAAACTGTAGAGGTCGAATGTCTGTACATAGAAAAAAATGCTAAAAACCGTGTCAGTTATCTTTTTACATCCCGTAAGAAAAAAAATAGAACAAATCCAGATTTTTTTCAAGTTTTTTGTTTCTCTGTCTGTCTGTTTGTACGGGCTAATCTTCGAACTATTAAACCGATTTAAATGAAATTTTGTATAGTCGTACCTTATATCCTCGGTCAACATGTAAGATACTTTTTATTCCGGAAAATTAAAGAGTTCCTGTGGGATAGTTAAAAAACTATAGTAACTTATACAGCTTAGTACATATGCACCTAATTTAGTAAAATTTGGCATGCTGATATCTTATATTGCCTGTCAAACAACAGGTTACTTTTCATCCCCGAAAAATGAACGGTTTCCGTGGGATAGATCTGTTTTTGTTTGTTTGTAACGTATTATGTATACAATATAGATCCCAAAACAATAGTTATTAATAGTTTTTGTCTGTTTACCTGTATGTCTGTTTGTAACTTTGTTTGTATTTTTGTACGGGCTAATCTCTGAAACTATTGGACCGATTTAAATGAAATTTTGCATGGTGGTACCTTATATCTCCGGTCAATATCTTAGATACTTTTTATCCCAGAAAATTAAAGAGTTCCTGTGGGATAGTTAAAAAAACGATTGTATTTTATACAGCTTAGTACACAACGACTTATTCACCTAATTTAGTAAAATTTTACATTCTGATACCTTTCATTGCCGATCAAACGTCTACTTTTCATCCCGGAAAAAAAACGGTTCCCGTGGGAGTTCATAGATCTCTATTAGTGTTTTTTTTAGAGATGAGGAGGTGAGCCACTAGTAATACTTAAAAGTCAACTTGAACTTTAATACCATACCATAAAGTTTAAGTGTTAGTGGAAAGGTTCCGGGAAGGCAAAACAATTAAGTGATGTTAGTATCGTATAAATATTAATGTCAATATTTGTCAGTATTATTACCAAAAAAAAAAATATGACTAACGCTGGCTAATAACTATTTATATCTATTTAAAACGTACCTAACGATGAACCCGAGTGAAGCGAGGGCGAGCCGCTAGTTATAAATATAAACACCCATAACTGGAGTACAAACATTCGTGTTCATCACACGAACGAATGCCCTCAGCGGAACTCGAACCCGTGATCGCCGGCACTGCAAGTAGGGTCACTACAAACTGAGCCAAATGTATCATCGATCCCGATGTTTCGAATGCTTTACAGTAATCATGGTCACGGGAGTCTCTCCCGCAACATGCAACAGCAATCTTGGTCACGGGAGAGTCTCCGCCAAAAATTGAAATAAAATTGCGAAAAAATCCGAAAAGAAAAGATAGATTTTTTTAAATGTCAAATATTCGCGTAAATTTAAAAAAATATTATATGGCTACCTAAATTATTTTTTATTAAAAAATAGTAAATCACAAAACTTACCAATAAAGTGAAGGTTAGAATCAACTGAAATGAGTACAATTATAGTGAGTTCGTTAAAATGTTTCTAGGTCTTATATAACATTTTATCAAAATTCTATCTGTCGACCTTTTGAGTCAACGCTCACCTTTACCCAATAAATAAATAATAATTAATTATGTTCTACGTTCAGTATGTCATTTTAAGGAGGCCAGAATTTATTTTTTAAGGCACAAGTATTCTATTATCATGCGATAGAAGACTCATTATGAAATTGCTGCAATATTTTTTGAATTAAAACCAATTTATGTACATTTAATCAACTATTATTAATATCAATTTATTATGTAGGTTCTAATCGAAATCAATATAACTTTTAAAATGCAAATAAAATTTCCAAACTTTAAGTTATAAATAATAATTAATTTAAAGATAAATACAAAAAGGTAATCAACTTTGACACAAATATTAAAATTAGTGGGTAGGCGGATATCACCAAAAAACGTTTAAAAATCGTCATCAATTACGAAGCCTTAGATAAATACATATGTTGGGGCATTAACACACAGCACCATCTAGTTCCATGATAAGCTACTACTACTAGGCTTGAAGTTGAGGATAACGTTTAATTTTCCACATCTCACACAATATTCATTGAATGATGAACAAGTTTCCTGGAAATAAAATCCAGTCTGATTTGGATTTAGTATTATTGTCCTTTTCAAAACATTTACAATAATCATCAACTTAAAACTTTATCATTCGCATTTTCTATTTTTGTATTAATGTTAATAACTTTCAATGTCTTTTCAGTCTCTCTTATCATCCTTAACTTCTTACTCCTTTTTTTGTACTCCTTTAGTAGCTTTTTCTATGGCTATTTTTGTATTTATAATGCTTCATTCATTTTCACTCTCGGAACTACAACTTTATTATTTGTCACCCTTAAAGCTCTGTCTTCATTCAGCTTAATTAAATCTATGTTTTCAAATTTCATTTCACTGTGAGAAATCGACATATTTTTTGATCTTTTGCTTTCGTTTCGACCTCTTTTCTTCATAATTATCATCTCGTTATCAGCTGATTTATTTTCTACTGTCTTAAAATCTTTTTATTTCGTTGTCTTCATTCTAGTTTTTTTGTAATGTTTGTTTCTTCTTCTTTATCCTTTTTTTGGACAAATTTTTCGATAGAATTTAAAGTTTCTGCAGATTTCTTAGCTCGTTTAGACATGCTAAGCTCTTGCTCATATTTGCGAGCCATTTAGCTTACCTAAAACACTAATTGTCCTTAGGGCGACTATCCGCAAAATTATATGGGGCGACTAACATTTTCGGTACGGATACTTGCCATTATATTTTGAAAAATAAATAAAAACTATTTGACAGTTTAAGGTAATAGGTAGAGTAATTTGTGATAATGATTTAACTGCCTCGGTGGTGTAGTGGCTAGCATTTACGGCTGCACACCCGGAGGTCCTGGGTCGGGCCAAGTTTTAGTTATTGAGTCTTTTCTGTATAGTAAGACTCAGTAACAGCCCGGAGTTAGGAAGTTGGCGGAGTTTCCACCCCCGTGCCTTGGAGAGCACGTAAAGCCGTCGGTCCTGCGCCTTAACTCTCATCGGTCTTGTCGAGTGGTCGTCCTACCGAAGTATGAGAGTGATATGAATAAAGAGTGCGCTTGTTGTCTGCGCGTACACTTGAGCACTATAATATCTCCTGCGCAGTTGGCTCGTCTCAATGAGATTGGCCGCCGTGGCCGGAATCGGAACCGGGAATATATATATATATATATATATATATATATATATATATATATATATATATATATATATATATATATATCATAATATTTTTTATCGGTTTATAAATAAAAAAATATGTCAATTTAAAGAATCACCTAGGGACAAATGCGAGCGAAGCAAGGGTGAGTCGCTAGAAAATTCATAAATATGTTAGGATATTAACATACAGTACCATATGATTCCCTGGTAAGCTACGCGGCTTATGTTATGGATACAAGGTAGTTAATACACTACACCTATATAACGTTAAATACGTACATAATATCTCTTCTCTATAATTGTAAAAATGAATCGCTGAATGTAAGCATAAATCTCGAGAGTAGCTGAACCGATTTCGCTAATTATATTTTCAGAATATTTCTCGAATTACGAGGATGGGTTCTTACGGAGAGAAAAATTTAAAAAATTGCCTGAAAAAATCTAAAAACAACACTTTTCTATACTCCCATATAAAAAATTCGTAATAATACTTAAAAGTCAATTTGAACTTTAATACCATACCATAAAGTTTAAGTGTTAGTGGAGAGGTTCCGGGAAGGCAAAACAATTGAGTGACGTTAGTATCGTATAAATATTAATGTCAATATTTATACGATGGTAACATTACTCAAAAACAAATCTATACATATAAATTAAATTGAAGTGTCTGTTGGAAATGTCCAAATAACAGCTTTTTACTAAATGCATATTGGATGTAGGTATGTATACACGATACATATACCAAAACAACATTTTTTACAATTTGTGTCTGTCTGTCTGTCTGTTTATTCCGGCTAATCCCTGAAATGGCTAAACCGATTTTGACGGTACTTTCACTGGCAGATAGCTGATGTAATAAGGAGTAACTTAGGCTACCTTAATTTTAGAAAAAAATGTCCCTACGAAAAAAAATTAAAACCAATGAAAAATTTAATAATATCCGATTCAAATAGGAAAGTTACCCTACAAACAGTACTACATACAGTACATAGGGTACATACCCTAGGGACGAATCCGTGCGAAGCGATGGTGACTCGCTAGTAATCTATACATATTATAATAAAAATGTAACGGGCCGCTGTCTGTACATTAGAAGATATATGAGAAAAAATATTATTGGGACCTTTATTAACGCAAATAACACCCAAACAATGATTGTTAGAATTTTTGTCTGTTTGTCTGTTTATCTGTTTGTCTGTTTATCTCTTGCTCTTGTGCACGCTAATCTCAGAAACGGGTTATCTGATTTAGATGTGGGTTTTTCACTTATATATTGCGATAAGCTTCACTTAACATGTAGTGTTTGTTTCATGTCAATCCGGTACATAAATAAAAAGTTATGCCAATTTAAAAACTCACGTCGAACATTGTTTTGGTTTTTTTAGTTCATTATTTAGTTAAATCTTAACCATTTTTGTACGGGCTGAATTTGTCCGAAACTGTTTGGACCGATTTAAATGAAATGTTGTATGGAAGTACCTTATGTCCCCGGTCAACATTTTAGATACTTTTCATTCCTGAAAAATTAAAGACTTTCCTGGCGGATAGTTAAAAAACTATAGTAACTTATACAGCTTATTACATAGCAACTTATGCACCTAATTCAGTAAAATGTGACATTCTGATACTTAAATATTTGCCGGTGAAACAACAGGTTACTTTTATCCCTGAAAACTGAACGATTCCCGTAGGATAGAGCTGTTTGTGCTTTTCTAGTAGCGAATCCGAGCATATCGAGGGTTAGCCGCTAGTCTATATTATAATAAATAAAATAGTCTATATTATAACTGCCTCGGTGGTGTAGTGGCTAGCATGTACGGCTGCACACCCGGAGGTCCTGGGTTCGAGTCCCGGGTCCGGTCAAGTTTAGTTATTGGGTCTTTCTGTATAATAAGCTTCAGTAACAGCCCGGAGTTAGGAAGTTGGCGGTGTTTCACCCCCGTGCCTCGGAAAGCACGTAAAGCCGTCTGTCCTGCGCCCTTAACTCCCACTGGTTGTGTCGAGCAGTTGGTCCGTCCCACCAGAGTATGAGAATGATAGGAATAGAGAGTGCACTTGTGTCTGCGCGTACACTTGTGCACTATAATATCTCCTGCGCAGTTGGTTAGTCTCAATGAGATTGGCCGCCGTGGCCGAAATCGGCCAGGAGAACATCATCATCATCATCATTATAATAAAACTGTAGAGGTCTGTACATAGAAAAAAATGCTCAAAACCGAGTCAGGGGGACGTAAGAAGAGAAATAGAACAAAAGCAGTTTATTTTTTTTATTTTTTTTTCTGTCTTTTGTATTTTTTTTCTTTTTTTCTTTGTCTGTTTTGTACGGGCTAATATCCAAATAATATTGGACTGATTTAAATGAAATTTTGCATAGTGGTACCTCATATCCCTGGTCAACATCTTACATACTTTTCATCCCAGAAAAATTAAGAGTTCCTGTGGGATAGTTAAAAAAACTATAATAAGTTATACAGCTTAGTACACTGAAACTATTCATTAGATTTTTAATGAAACTTTATAATAATAGAGTTCAGATTACATCACAATAACAAAAAGGCTACTTTTTATCCCGGACAAATGTACGGTTCGTGTGGGATAGATTTGTGTATGTTTCTTTGTAACGTATTATGTGTTTGTGTACACAATATAGGACCCCAAAACAATAGTTATTATAATTTTGTCTGTTTGTTTGTTTGCCTCTGTCCTGTTGTTTTTCATGTTTTGTACGGGCTAATCTCCGAAACTGTTGGTCCGATTTGAATGAAATATTGCATGGTGGTACCTTATATCTTCGGTCAACATTTTAGATACTTTTCATCCCGGAAAATTAAAGAGTTCTCGTGGGATAGTAATAAAACTATAGTAACTTATACAGCTTAGTACACAAAAATCTCATATATACTTTGTATCCCGGAAAAATGTACGGTTCCCGTGGGATAAATTTGTTTTTGTTTGTCTAGAGGCGAACCCGAGCAAAACTAGGGTGAGCCGCTAGTATAATATAATTCATAATATAAAAGTATGTAAATTATTTTTAAATATATAAGTTGTATAGTCTGACAATGCTTTAAGAAATGAATGTCTAATAGGTAAACAATAGGGGTCAAAGTATGAAATTTTCGATTTGTACTGGAAAATTAAAATTCGTTTTTTTTAATTTAACATATTTATTTATTCAAAACAATTACCATTATCTATACATATAATAAAATTTTACTACGGCGAATCTGTACATTTAATATTTTTTTCGAAAATCTAATTAAAATAGACATAATTATCGATACAGAGTCTGCATCTATAGTTTTTCGAGTTTTTGTCTGTCTGTCTGTCTGTCTGTCTGTCTGTCTGTCTGTCCGTCCGTCCGTTACCGCATCACAGAAAAACCACTGGAGGGATTTTGATGAAATTTGGTATGGTGATAGCTGGTTATCCCAGTCAACATATAGGATACTTTTTACCGCTGGAAAATATCTCATTTCTGAAAAAAACTACAAAAACTGCAATGTAAGAGTAAACTAATATGTAAAACCTAAGAATTTGGCTTTTGGTCATCTGAACGCGGGCGGAGCCGCGAGCAATACTAGTTCATTATATTAATATTATCATCATGTTAAACTTCACCAAAATATAAATAATGAAATATCTCTAGAATTTTACTTTGTACAATCATAGTTTTCTTCGATTTAATTATGAATAATATATAGATAACTCTATCTTTAAATGATAGGTAATAAGCTTATAAATAATGATGAAAAATCAAATAAAAATTAAAAAGCACTAAAAATTTCAACATTATTTATTCCCATACAAAATCTATACATATAATAAAAATTGTAACTAATCCGAATCTTTACATTAGATATTTTTTTGGAAAATCTTATTGAAATAGACATTATTATGGATACAAAGACCGAATTTATAGTTTTTTAAAAATTTTGTCTGTCTGTCTGTTACTGTATCACGGAAAAACCACTGGAGGGATTTTGATGAAATTTGGTATGGTGATAGCTGGTTATCCGGTTCAACATATAGGATATTTTTTACCGCTGGAAATATCTCATTTTTGGGAAAAAATACAAAAATTGCAATGTATACTAATTTGTAAAACTTAAGAATTTGGTTTTGGTCACCTGAACTATTATATATTTAATGTATTATTTATCTTCAAGCCATCTTTTCCGGTTTTTCCACCATTAAAAATATTGAGTCAATCGTCTAATGCACAGACAGGGTTACTAGTTCAAAGGCATTCTAAGATAGAAAGATATTGTACACCATAAAGGAATATACAAAAAGAGTGAATAAACAATAGATGATGCACAGGAGGCGGCCTTATCGCTATAAGCGATTTCTTCCAGGCATTAGGGCGTAGTAGAAAATAATATGAAATGGTAGGCGGTGTAATAACTTCACACAATTGAATATCCTCAATACTCAATACATACACACACACACACACACACACACACACACACACACACACACACACACACACACACACACACACACACATACATACATACATACATACATACACACATACATACATATATACATACATACATACATACATACATACATACATACATACATACATACATACAGGAGAAGAGAAGTCATCGTCTATAAACAGCACATTAAATGTACAAATAATATAAGTACCTATTAAAATAAATAAAAATAATATATTTTAGCTGATACATATAGGTATCTAACAATTCTACACTTAAATCACTATGCCGTTATTTCCATTCGACACACACGCACAGATCTTTTGAAAGATAGAAAAAAATAAATAAAGAAAGGGCACAGTTAATTCGGTATGAAATTAAATTTAACAATTATGGCAGTTTTGTCATATAGACTTTATCGCTGTCATAGTATTCTCTTAAAAGAGACATACTTTATAATAAGCCGCTTATTCTACAGATGACATAAACATCTACAAATAACTAGGCTTTTGTGTCGAAACATTTGTGAAAGTTATAAAAAATACTAAATAAGTTGCTGACGACTATACAGCAGTTTCGATCTATATATATCCAACTAGCGACTCAACATCGCTTCGCTTTAGGTTCGTCCCTAGACAAAATAAATCTATCCCGCGGGAACCGTACATTTTTCCGGGATAAAGTATGTACCTATGTGCTATTCCAGACTATAATCTATCTCTGTGCCAAGTTTCATCTTCAGCTATTCTGGAGTGAAAGAGTTACAAACATCCATTCATACTCAGAAAATTTCACATTTATAATATTAGTATGGATATGTAATAATATTTACATATGTCTTATGTAAAGAAGATTCCTCGGTATTACAAATTATTTGATAGATGGCAACTAGCTAAAATTATGAATAAGAAGGTAAGGAAGTGATAACGTTTCTAGATACCAAAGAAAAAGGATCCTTGCAGTACAATCAGCAGGATAAGAGGATTAAATATTGCTAACACACCAAATGAAACAAGAAGATAACGTGTCGATATCGATAATAAGGAAGACATTGTGGTTCAAGCGACGACTAAAATCTATAACTTACTCGACACCTAGCTTTCATACATTTCGCACAAGTTCCTCTTATTAAATTGTTGTAGAATATCATCGCCGATGTGTCTGTTGATGATAGCGGAGCAGCGTAAATCTTGCGTCATGTACTCGAGCGGTGTGTTTAGATTGTACTCGACGACTGGTGTTCAGAAAACTTCTGTAAAGTTGTGCTCTACATGTCGTAGGACGAATGCAAACTATAGTTGAACGAAGCACGACCGGCACTGGCTCGTACTGAAGTACTTGGTACACTTTTGCGTACGCAGATTCTATGATTTGTTTCGCATATTGACTGGAGTGTTGAATAGTTTTCGTTCATTATGCTCGCACAAGCTAATACTTTTTCGTCCATGTCGCAGCAGTTTCTAGATTTTTATTAATTCTTTCATCAGCTTTTCATCATAAGACTTGTTGTGTGCTGTAAAATTGCGTTTTTGGAGATCTACTTCAGTTTTATAAATGCTTAGTTTATGCTGAAAATGTGCCTTGATATCATCTGGGGATCCGCCGATACAAAAAATGGTTCCAAGTATACCTGAAAATAAATGTCACTCAATTCATGAAATCAAATATTTTTATCATAAGAAATTTATAATATAAATAATATTCATAAGTCTTACCGTGCGCTTCCAGAATTTCTGCCATTTTTATTGCTATTAAAACACCGCTTTCATAGCCTAATAGGACGAATTTGTCACGAAGACCTGTTTTCTTAAGAGAACCTGAAATAATTTTAATCCTAATAAATAATGTTTACACTGATATTATACTATAAACAATCTAAATAAGGCATAGGAATGGTGTGAAATTCTAGTGCTATATTATCATAATCATGCAGAACGAGTATGTTTGTATATTTCTCAATCAATGATTAAAACATTTTTGTTTTTTTACTTGAAACGATATTATCTCAAGACTATTTGTAAAAGAAAGAGACACCTACCTGAACATAATCTATTAGCTAAGTCCATCCATACTTTCTCGAGGCATTATTCAGACCATGGCTGCAGTACGAGCGCGTTAGGAGTTTGAGTCGCTCCACACAATACACGGAACCGCCTCATAGTGCTTGCCATTCAAACACCGGCACTATCGCACATTCATACGGCTTGACTTTTATCGAAATCACAATCAGACTGTTAAAACCACAAAAGACATAATGAGATGGTGTAGTAAAAACTAATTTTAAATAAAGCATAATACTGTTACATGTTTGCGCTATTCATAATATAACTATCAATCGCCCTGAAAAAATGTTTCATCTGAAGGATTGTGCTGCTTAAATTAAATGCTGGAAGGTTATTTTGTGACACTTAACAACACCTTAGTGGCGTGTAAAAGCGTGGCTTTCCTTTCTCGCTTCATGTTCTTGTTCCAGTCAGTTCATGCCCTGTTTTGTCAGAAAGAGAGGCCATTACGTCATATTTACCACACTTTGTTATATATTCTACGTGGAAAAATGTCCCATGACAGTTTAGATACTCAATAGCCAGGGGCAAATTGTCATTCCCCCCAACGTGCGTTCACCTTATATCGTGGTGGGGGGGCTCAGTAGTGGGGCGGGTGGGAGGTGGCCCCTCTTCGGAGGGCGGTGTACCCATGCAGGTTCGCTCCTGGTACTTCTCTGTTAGCAGAGTGGTTGTTGTGGGTCTGCTTCGGCAGACCTGCCGTCAGGGGCGTCGTAGTTCTTGAATGCGTTAAGTCGATCCTGCGACGCCCCATTAAGACGGGGGGAAGGCTTTGTTGGGTTTGAGTGGGTGTATAGTACTGGCTTCGCCGGTGAGTCCCCCACTTTCGTGCGTAAATGCATTTTGAAAACGTTAAAAAATAAGGGGGCAATTGTCATTGCTTTGGTGACTCTTTTCCGTTAAATTAAAACACAGAAACATCATGTAACCTGAAACGATTTTTAACACTACATATATTTTCCAACAAACCATTACTACTGAAATTTTCCTTTAGCAACTTTGTTAGGTTTACCACATATTGGACATGCTCCTCGAATAACAAACAAAAGAACCTTAAAATTTTTTATGAAGTATAAGCCAGCTGCTAGACCTAAACCAAGGCAATGTGAATTAAAAAAAATGCTTTTTAGTGTATTTAATTGTTATTCTTAATATTTATATTTGAGCTTACCATAAATAGTGATTAGTTAATCGTTGGCTAGGAAATACAATGTCAACTGCCTAGCTTGAATCTCATCAGAGTCTACATTTAAAAATAATGATTTCAGTCCATACCGACTTCGGTGTAGTTGATTTTCATAATGTTTCGTTCCAAGTTTTTTAAGCCTGCAAACAAAGCATAGTTTTGGCCATAAATGTTAAATCAGTTTTCAATTATGTATTACCTATATTAAAATTTATTACTAGTAGACTACAATAATACTAATCTTAGCGAACTTGATGGTATTTAGAGGGTATTTTCGTCATTTTTGTCAATATCACAGACCATTGATGGTAAA